>VOPJ01016216.1:0-61647 GCA_014673585.1 Semibalanus balanoides | reverse complement strand
AGGGTATGTTTGTGAGACTACCCAGACTGACAAATAGGCTCGTAGAGAAATGTTCCACAGTGGACCACACTCTCTTATCATTCCGTGGCAAAGTAAAGTCATATGTGGCTTCATTGTAAGCAAGGCTATAGAACAACAGGTTGTCTCGTTCCTACGTCACCAGCTCTACACTAGATTCTAGTTTTTAATACCACAATATTTTTAGTATACTCCTAGTGCTACAAAATAAATCAATTATATTCTTACGAACAATTTAACAATAATGGTGTACTGAGTTCGAAGAGCGAAGTAATACAAAACGAAATATCCATTTGGTATGAATTGCTGTGAAATAGTGAAACAGACATTTACGATTTCAAACATTATAGTTCATACGAAGAAACCACCCATATTGTTGGATTAGTTGAGTCGCGGTGGTTGCCATGGTAACACAAGCCTGCATGGCACCTTCGCTTCCGCGGGTGCGCTGATTAAGCGGTATTGGCGCATTGTCAATAAAGGCGAAATGTGACGCCTTATACCGTCAGATAAGCTGAAAGTGACCCCTATTGGAAATCGTGCCGGGTTCCATAAAACAATTTCTTGAACAAAAATTTGACTAAATTTTGCCAAAACGATCCCAGATATGAATAGGCAAGGCCTAAGGCATCACAGTTGTGTATCATCTTCTGAACGAATTATTTTACAAATGTTTGAAATTGCGACCCGAATACCACCTGTTTTCCCCATAAGGGCCAACGTGTTAAAAGCCGGCTCGCTGTAGAAGTGGTGACGACACAGCTCAAGTGTTGCCAGGCAAATTGAGGGGGGCTGATTGTAAGTAGGTTACTAAAATGATATGTATGATTTGTTTTGCATCGGAGTCAAAATGTGATAGGTATGCCTGTGTGTAACTATTGTTACCTTTTATTTTACATGTATTTTATGCTCGTTTTTTATTTGTTATTTGTCTTCATTTTGGTCATATTAGTTTATCCATTTTTATTTTTACTAATTCCCATCCCATATTAATTTTTTTCGCATTTTATTACATGTAATATTTTAAATCTATTTGTGCTATTCACCAACTTTTATCATTCGCTTTATTAGATGTGTAATTTTAAGTGAATTTTTAAGTATGTCAATGCGTGTTGTTTTATCCATGTGACTTCGCCCATTAATGGTTTATGCCCCGTCGGCGATTATGCCAAATAAATAAATACAAATAATACATAGCTGCCAGGTACCCGCCACAAATAATCGCTCCCTGCCCAAAGCCAAGGCCACGAGCCGTCCCCGATTCGCGCGACTTGACGTGAAAAAGTCTGTCTGTGTTAAAGGGTAATGTCACTAAACTTTTTTTCGCCCAAAGACGACCTTCCACATATTCTTGCTTTTCTTGCTGTTTTTATTATTTGATTTTATTTAAAGAGGCTAAGATTGTTGATAATATAATTAACTGCATACGCTTTTTTTATTTTTAGTTGACAACGGAATGATGAATGTTGAGTTTGCAAATTTCAAAAAAGAAAATTTCAGCTCGCAAAGAATGATTCAAAATAGTGCGTAAGCGATTCCAATTTTCGAATGTTGCCAATCATTGGAGGTTGCTAAAGTCTTTTTGAATCTTACAGGGTCAGTTCGGGAACCAGACTTTGCAGGTGAAATCGGACACGCTTTAATCTTACCGATACACACCAAAAACCCTTTATCGGCCCGCAAGGTGGCACTCTCACTTTAAACAATTGCGTATTGTGTCATGCCGAGAGGCAGCGCGACATTTTCGAGTTTTCACTGTGGACGGTTGTATTTTGACTGTTGCAAAAACAATTTTTACAGCTGTATACGTCCGACCGTTGGGGGGGGGGGGCAAAACATAGTCTAAGGACCTTTTGGGGGGGCATGGCCCCTTTGGCCCCCCTGAATCCGCCCTTGCTTGTGGGATATGTCAAATATTAGCAGTACCAACTTATTTCAACTGAAGGACCGCGTGCACTAAAGGAGAACTAATTCGGTTCCAATTAACGCTGGAACAATGATTTTCACATAAAAGGCTGGTGCGATATTCAACAAGTGTATGCAGAAACTACGTGGTTCTAGAGTAGTATTTTCGAGGACAAATAACACCCGTATAATTGGCTAGGTTATCGCGATTCATTGTTCTATGTGCTAATAGGACAGGCTTGATTGGGGCCATCACACCTAATATCAGCTGTTGATATACAAAGAAGCTGATTGAAGAACAAAACACGTGATGAGTGGTTCAAATAGTCCCCGGCGGCCGCCTCCAGTGTGCTGGTTACAAAGACAAGCAACGTCACTCACTCACAAACAAACACAAATTAAGAAATATAGCAATACGCCTATTATACTCGGGCAAATGGCCATTGACTGAATTATAATTGACTTTTCGTAACTCTACATCTTTTGATGCAACCAGTCCTAGACCGATATTTGCTTCCACCTTATAAGGCTTTGGAAGTCGTTTGTGATTATCTGGACTAGGGTCACTTGGTAGAATCACCACTCCACATGCCAGTGTCGGTGACTTAGGCTGCTCTTAGCGAGTGATAGCTTGGGCGCATCAGCTCTACAAGCCTTTGGTATTTCCCGGTGGTTTATCTTGCTAAACTTAAAGTTGTTAGTGGCCATGCATTTGGTATTGAGAGAGCGAACGTTAAAGGGATCATAAGATCTTTTCACACTTTTTTGGAGGTGGCAATGCAGTTTGGTACACGAGGCTAAGTTATATTGCAGATTTTATTCATAAAGCTTGAATAATGTCCTCCAAGTATACAAAATCACGTCAAACTTTCGTAAGCGTTCCACGCAAATAAGTGCTACCTGGTTAGAGCCGTAGAAATAAAACACGTAAACCCGTGCCTTTTTTTCTGTATCTCCTGCAATGATTATGGGTCCCAAATAACGGAAAAAGACAAAATTGGGTTCATAACTAGTTGTTACATTACTCAGGTAATTTTGCAAATCAGATATAATGTCATTCTAAATGACTTCGGGCATCCACGTATTATTTCAATGATAGTTTTACTCCAATTGCCCAATACAAGGTTGAAGGGATGCACCCCGGTCGGCCATTTGCTAAGCCCTCAAAATAGCAGTTAAAGGTATGCAACATATACTCCTTTGGCACGTCATAGGGAATCAGTTTGAAAGATTGATGACCTAGAAAGACATTTTGTATTATTAGTATAAGAGCGATATGATTCGGCTGATGACCGGTATGCATCGTCCCTGCTTTCAATCAAGCATTCTGAGTCGAGGTCCTTGTCTGTTTATAATTTAGATAGCAGTGTTGAAGAAATGTTTCGACGACTGCAGCGCACATGATCGGCAATTGCCACCCCCACTTATGTTTACACTCTCGCTACGTGTTTACAAGTGCATTGTTTGTATTCAGAGGCGCAATATATGCCTTCTCATTGTTTGCATTTTATAGAGCGAAATGTTTTTCTTCTTTTGGCATTTTGGAACAGAATTGGGTAGTGCTGGATATTAATCTGAATGTTATTTAATAACAAAAGCTTATCAAATAGCTTTAATAATATACAAAATCGTGAAAAGTGGGATAATCAACGTTCGATAAATATTGTTTGCATTCGTCTTCCTATCCTCCAGAAAATTTTAGAGAGAACATTCGAAAAGTCTTATGATCCCTTTAAGGGACTGTCCCCATTAACATAAATATTGAGTTGAGATAAGCCATTTTGCGTGTCTTGGCATTGGAATTATGTATGGTTATAGTTAAACAACCACTGAGGTCGATCACAGAGAAATTCGATTTGATTTTGCAATTGTAACATCGCCGCCCCGCTAATGTATTTGAATGGTGGCCGTGACGATGTCGTAGTCTCTCTTTGCTAAATGTTTTATACAGTCGATTGTTTACCTTTGGCCATACTTAGCCATACACTAGTCTACTTATGGCAGCGTGAATGTTTTTTTTCCCAAAAATTCTTTCATATGACGTCATAAGTCAAAATATTAAAACTGATTTTTTTTTATGAAATTGGAGGCACTGTTCGTGAGAAACAACATCATAGATTGTGTTTGCAGCAGCATTCCTTCATATTTTGCACCAACCAAACGAGCGTACATTTGACACATTTTTTAAGGTGGGAGTGTCCTTTAGAAGGTAGTGTGCCTACTCACATTGGTCTGTGGGTTGTTTGACAGCTAGTCTGTAGAACAATATTTTTTCTGAATTTAGCCATGTACTTCATTTCCCCAGAATCACTTAAGTTGCTGAGATATTCCAAAGTCGGCCAATACATAGCTGGCAGTACTTAATTATTCGATAGTCGCCAAGAGAGCTTTTCGCTACAATAGAAGCATTGCTCTTAAATTACAACGCTAGCATAATTATTGTTAGCTCTGCCAATAGAAAACAACTCGTGAGCACTGATAACAGCTGCCGAACAGATTCTCGATCACTGTAGACAAACCTATACATTGCTCATAAAGGTTTGTTTATCGTCTTTAGTGCGCCATTATAGGTAACATATGTGGACTACTGTTTATAGTGACGATCGTTTATGAGTTTTGAAACAAACAAAATGCAAAACAGAATATAAGTAAAAATTCAACTAAAGGGGCTCCAGACGTGAATTTTATAGTAACCAATAATCAAAGCAATAGCTTCTTGCCGTAATAAAAATATATTTGACATTCCAAAAGAGTAGGCACACTCCCTTTAAACAGACACCCTATCTGTCATACATTAACGAACAAAGAGATGCAATGCAAATTGTGTTGAATCATCTTCATGTGTACTCAATTACCACCAAATTCATTGAGTTATCACCAGATTAATTGAACTATCATCCCCATTTTATGTTCTGGTCTGAACACATTTTCTGTCCATCAGGAGGAGGAGCTACGAAAGTCGAACCACCCACGTGCAGCCCACCTTCACGAGGAACTGCACGTGGAAATTGTGGCCTTTGCGCCGCCAGCAGAGGCTTACGCACGCATGGCCTACGCACTGACTCAAGTGCGGCGCTACCTCATCCCAGACAACAACGATCAGGTGAGTAGCTCGTATGATTTGTACAACTGGAGTCAGCTGGGACGGACGGAGAGGGCAGGGGACACGATCAAGTAGGCTGGATAGTGGGAAGCTGGGCTTCTCATGGAAACGTGGAACACGATGGATCTGCTGGCAGAAATCAGCACATGAAAGGTATATGTGGAGTGATACAGCAGAATGATATAGCAGGGGCGGCGCTGGGCCCTTGAGACTAGGTAGGCAAGGCAACATTATCATAGAAAACATCGATAATCATAATACTTCACATCTCATATCGATTATATCTCATAATAAAGGCGCATCGATAATGCTTCATACTATAGGTGGCTAGAAGCTGCAGTTTCCAACCCATCTCCAACGCCAACCAACCCATCTTTAACACATAGCTTGGGCCGCTTTAATTAACGCGGCTCGCCTATAGCAGTAGTACTAAGGTTCAGCATTCTCTAATTTAACGAATTTCTCCGGGATGAAGGCTCTCTCGCAAAAAAAGGCAGCGTGAAACTGAGCCGCGGATGACACGGATTCTCGCTGTGGTATTGCAGCGCGGTATACAGTCGTTTTTTTCCTAGAATGATTGACTCATTCAAAAAGTGTTTTTTTTTTTTTAAATAATAATTGAACCCCTATGTAGCAAGCTAGTGCGGGCCTAAAATAACATTGATAATGCAGTAATATTTATTTTTAAGTTATTGCGCTTGAAAAAGGTGTCTTCTTGTCGATTTTCTAGTCTAATTTGCCGACCTTACAGCTCTATCAGGGTGGTAAAGTTGTTCTGTCTTTGGACAAAGGTCGGGGAAAAAATGTTCATTCTGATGTGGTACCCGGGGGCAAAAAATGACAGTAAAAATAATAACTATGCATTCCTGTGAAACTAAGTGATATCCTTACGAATACCTGTTCGTCAGTCACATATATATATTCTTCATCAGGATAATCATAATCAGCGTCCGTCGGTATGTTATGATCACCCTACATTTTTTTTAAAATTAAGCAGTTGCGTTTTTTCAGTCTTGATTTTCAATGATTTGTTTCAGCCCATATTTCCGGACGAAAAAAATGTAGTGTATACCAGTTATATAAGTAGAAGTGGGCTTTTGTCCGGACCCGGAGCGTACGAGCCTTGTGTATTTTTATCATAGGATTTTACTGACGGTCAGAGGATTTTAGTGTTTTACCAGCGGACTTCTATAAGTAGTAGAAAATCGGGGGCATTCAGTATAACTTTCCAGCGGTATTTGGCAATTGCGTCATTTATGGCGCATGTGATCGTTAAATGTTGTTTGTATATATCACAGTGAAATAAATTTCAACTGAAGCGACTACTTTATCACCAAAAAATGATTTACAATCACCGAAATGTGCAAACATATTGAGGGATTATGAACGATAGAATGTTTTTCATACATATTTTAAATTGCTCCAATGGTAAGGTTAGGGTTAGGTGTGTTTAGGTGAGATTAATTTAGGTGTGTGGTTTAGGTGTGTAATTTAGGTGTGTAGGTAAATTGTCTTATGCAATGTGAATTGGGTTATATAAATGACGCCATCAACGGTTGGTGTGATAAGACACCTATATTGCTACTACCAGTGTCGTTATTCTTTAACAGCTGGCGCTGGCGACAGGCGCCGATCGATGCTATATTTATAATTATATAGCTCAGCTGGGGATACATACAAAAATTACCCCAGCTGGGCCGAGGTCATTTTTTTATGTGCCACGCCTAGTCGGGGCCACCCAAAGCAATTTTACCACCCCTGGCTACTATCTACCAGCAGGTCCCTATATATTTATACACAGGCTGGTTGAGAATCTAGTTGGACGAGGTAGGCAAGCTTAGGCAAGGTTTTTCTTACATTTGTGCCTAATTTATGGTTTCGAAGGAAATTTTCTGGGAAAATATGGAAAATTTGCTAAAAAATAGGCCTATTCTGATAGCAAAGAATCACAATATTGCATTTAATCGTTGATATAAACGTTATGATGTTTTTTGTTGTCACTAAGTGGTCCATTTGAAGTTTGAACACAATTTAAAGATAAGGAGATATAATTGTAAGCTCATGCGCATATCAAGAAGAAACATCTAAGTAAAATATGCAATATATTTTCGGTCATGACCCTTCTTCAGTGGATATAGACACGGTAATTAGAGACCAGGTAACGCCGAGTGCCGGCCTTAAGCACAGGCCTATGTGTACCACTTTTTTCAGCTGATTTTTTGGACCCTAAAACAGTAAGTAAACTATGGATATTAGAGAAAATCTATATTTTCATTAGTTTTGCAGATTCATTATACAAAAAAAATAAATATATGAACCATAATCGTAGAGTGGTTGCTCCTATGCGTGGTATGAAGCAATGCAACGTGGTGGCTCTTAAAAATGACTGCGTTATGCAAAATAAGTTGCTTTGTATAGAACTTTTAAGATATATATGAAAAGAAAAATGAATAATTGATCTGAAAACGCACATAGCTGCCAAAAACAACAATGATAAAAGTATTGAATCGGCTTTCCAAAGCAAAACACTTCCATGAAGCAACACTTTTTTAACTTCAACAATTTATATATCAAAAACGGCAAAGAGTCGCTGCTGGATATTAGTATATCTGATGTAGAATTGATTTGTCTTTTAAATGAAGCATATAATAATAGGACGATTATAGCAGGCCATAGTTGTTTTGGCCTTAAAGCAAAGTGATGTCATGTGTAACTTTTTGGGTAGTGTAGCCTTTCAGGAAAACGAAAAGAATGCGCGTCTTGAAAAAGTGCAACAGATAGTAACAATTATGATGCCTTCATATCATATTACAAATGTCAAACAATATGACAGCACATGTTTAAATCACTTCAAAATTAGAAGGAAATTGTATTTTACTGTACTTGCACTCATAATTGTGTTTCATAAAAAGGTGAGCAGTTTGATCTGGAGCATAGACCATTCAGCGACGGAAGAAGTCGCTGCTGATTGACCATCTCCTCTGATAACACTGCACACAAATTTCAATAAACACTACATGGGCTTACGCTTGCCCTACAGGGCCCTGGGTATCTTGATAGTTGATACCAGGGTTTGCTTAAATTCAGTAGATATGATATCAATAGTTAGAGCTTATTGGGAGTATAAGTTAAAATTTGTTTAATATTTTGTATTTNGTTTAATATTTGCGCGCTGATGACGTCATATGAAGAATTTTTGGGAAAAAAAAAAACCTTTCACGCGCTGCCATAAGTTATGGACTAGTGATGGCTTAATGTATGGCCAAGGTACAAACGAGTCGACTGTAATAAATATTTAGCAAGAGAGGGGGACGTACGACCATCGGCTCACGGCCCCCATTCAATTACCATTGGGGACTGGGAGGATGTACAGGATTGTCAAAACAAACTCAAAAATTTCTTCTGTGATTGACCTCAGTGCGTTTTTTAACTTTATACCATTACATACTTGCAATGCCAAGCACGCAAAATGGCTATCTTCAACTCACATATAATGTTGAGGTGGCAGTGTCCATTTAAAGGGAATGTTTCACCTTTCTGAAAGTTGTGAAATGTACGCCGCTTGTGGTGCAAAATATCAAGTATTTGCTGCCGAACACGATTATGACATTTGTTTCTCGAATACAGTGCTTAATTTCACAAAAAGTTAAGTTTAAATATCTGAATTAATGACGTCATATCAAACAATTTGGGGTGATAGAGAAAACCTTCACGCTGCCAAATCATATGGCACACGTGGGCTCATGCTGCCATAAAAAGGTCGCACGCAATGGAACACTGAAATCCTTTCACTGACAGCTCCATATACCACATATCGAATGCTTGGCATCATTTTAAAATTTATAGACTTTGTAGAACCACTTATGGTCACATAACCATCACTGGTTCACCCCTCGATCGAGAAACGAAATACGTGGGAGCCAACACAAGCGAGCACTATCAACTGGATTATTCGGAGCAGTTGGCCGCCAGGGGCGCCAGTGAGCCAGGGTGTTTTTACGTCGCAAGCAAATGGTATCATTTTTTTGCATTTAAGTTGATTACGCTTAATATGTATTTATTCATCAATAAACAAATAATTAAATAACAATTTGCTTGCGAAGTCATAACACCCTTGCGGGCCACTAGCGGTACCTGGGCTAGGTTAAGCTAGATGGCGAAAACGTCAGCTTTAATGTGCGAGCCGAAACCAAGGAAAGTATTTTGTAAGTATCTCAAGGATCACCTTTGTAAAAACAAGTGCGACATCATCAACATTTGGTTAAATTGCAGACGACGAAATCGGCTTGCGAACCCATATTTCAAATACACTAAGGGTTCTTTTTCGTTGCAAATGTTTCAAACCAAACTTCGAATTTCTTTTTATTAGACCTCTGGTTGTTTTGACTTCATACAGCTGCTTCATTTTAATTGCATAATCAACACAATGGCTAATGGCTATTCTCAACTCAAAGCTAATGTAAGGGGAATATTAGCCACCCTTGGGGAAAAGTTATGTAGAATGATGGAGAAGAGTGCCCTAGATAACGGGTTTTGCATTCATTTTTTTGCGAAAAAGGTCGAAAATTTGTAGTAGTTGAAAAAATAAGTCAATTTTACATGTGACGCTCACAACATCTTGCGTCATCGAACGAGTCTGTGACGTCATGAAGGTCTCGAAGGGTAAATAAAAACCCGCTTCTTGAATTAGACGCGTAAAAGCCGTAAACAACTTTCGTTCGCCCGGTTCCCCGACTCGCGAGTAACATTGGACGCCATTACAAATGTGTAAATGTTTGCACTATGGTTCTGTAAGAGTGTTGTTCATCAGTGGGGAATCGTTTCCATAGTTGGAGTGGCCAAAGGATATTATATTGCTATTTTTATATTTGCATTACCTGACAAGATGCTCTAGTACATTCACATTACTCAAAAATGAAATGTTTTGAGTGAACAAAACAACCTATTGACAATATAGCTTGTGTGAACCAGCAGAAAGTCCATAGCTTGTGTGGACAAGCAGAAAGTCTATAGCTTGTGTGGACAAGGGCGAATAGTTAATCGCTATTCGCTTGTGTCGACAAGAGCGGAAAGTCCATATTTTGTGTGGACGACAAGAGTGGGAAATCTATAGCTTGAGTGAACAAGAGCGCAAAGTCTATTAGCTTGTGTGGACAAGAGCGGATAGTCTATAGCTTGTGTGGACAAGAGCGGAATGTCAATATTTTGTGTGAACAAGAGCGTAAAGTCTGTAGATTGTGTTTACAAGAGCGGAAAGTCTATAGCTTGTGTGGACAAGAGCGGAAAGTCTGTAGCTTGTGTGGACAAGAGCGGAAAGTCTATTAGCTTGTGTGGACAAGAGCGGATAGTCTATAGCTTGTGTGGACAAAAGCGGAAAGTCAATATTTTGTGTCGACAAGAGCGTGAAGTTTATAGCTTGTGTGTACAAGAGCGGAGTCTATAGCTTGTGTGGACAAGAGCGGAAAGTCTATATCAATGTTGGTGTAAGTTGGTGTGGCATTGGCCACACTTGTCATGCTACATTCTCCACCCGTGCGTGGCGTTGAAGTGTCGTTGCATGCACACACACCCATAAATGTACTTATGCATAAATAAATGTGATCTACCTACCCATGAATTTGTTTATAGGTATGTCTTCAGTGGTGTGTGAATGGTGAATGTAAATACATGTGTTCATGCACATTATGCAGTAAATATTGCAGCCATCGGTAAGGGCCACCCAACAACAGTTGGGCCATTTGAAGACGAGTGTGCATTTTTCAATGGGAAATCAAATTAAAATTAACAAAACTGTAGCCAATGTTTTTGGGAAACCGACCTTTTAGTTGATCATTTTTGTAGCTTGTATCTTTTTGTTCTTGGTTTCTCTTAAACAAAAAACACTTTGTCACACATTTGCTGATATATCGCATGAACACTGACCAGCCACCCATCAACACATTCAAGCATCTTGGCAATTTTGAATGTGAAATCCAGTTTCAACATTTTGGCCCATTAAGATAATTACTTTAAACTGTTACCACACCTTATAATTAAACTGTTACCACACCTTATCAACTTTAATTGGAGGACCAAAATTAACAGTTAAGCTTAATTAAGATTGCTGAATATTAATTTGTACATGATTTTTCACAATTTTGAAATTCAAATTACATTTTCTATGTGCATCTGGGTTTGTTAAGGCTTTCACAGGATACAAAAAACACGATCGTTGATCATTTTTGTATATTGTATTGCTTTCTTGGTTTCTGATATTTTGCTACAATTTATTGCAAGTGGTTTTTGTAAAAAGTGTTCATAAAGATGCTCTAATTTTAGAGCTTTAACATGGATGTCTATGGCAGGGTTCTGACGTCATCGGCGCTACTTATAGAGCGCTCTATTTTTGAAGCATTTTCCCTACAGTGTCCCCAACTGATTTGGGAGAACAAAGCATGAACGATGCCCGTAACACAATTTCAAAGCAATTTATATATTTGTGACTGACTTATGGGGCATTCCAGGACAGATCGACAAGCGAAAACTCCAAATTAACACCCTCGATCTCCAATTTCGATAAAACTCCGTTACAGGGGTTATCTGGGGCGCTGAATCGCGCTATGCGAGTTTCAGCTTGAGGAGCCAGAGTGTTTTCATGGGTGCCTAAACCCGAGCCCAGCCCGCCGAAGCCCATAAACACCAAAGCCCAGACCCAGACCAACCATTCCAATTCTAATATTGAGCCCATGCGGTCCGGGCCATCATATTAAGCCAGATAATTATGTTTCACAAAATGTGAACCATTGTATTTTCTAACAGATGTTACTGGCATGCAATCCAAAACCGAAGAAATAATATTCACCCGCACCTGTGTTATGCTGGTGGCTTTGACTCATCGAACACTTTTCCCGGTCAACATTTGTCAGTTTACCTGATGCAGACTTTTGGATCGGACGATGACTTGGGATTTCAATCTTCATCAGCTGCTAGTAATTAACCATGATATTGTTCTCAATGTAATTGCTAAAAATTTATTTGTTTAAGTGTCCTTTAACCATTTATAAAATACCATTACCTGGTTTAAACATAAAATAACCGGCAAGTAAAAAATAACGGCAATTGAATGGCACTAAAAAATGTCTGCCCATGCCCACCAGTACCATGCAAAGTCGAAAAAATGCATACCCAACAGGACAATCGGAAGAATTGAGTGGCCACCATGGGTCACCAGCCCATGAAAACATGATGGAGGCTACGGCTTGTCGATTATAGCCTCCGGCCATTTTCGTGAGTATCACCTTGCATGGACCTAAGCCAATTTAGCCCAATGAACTAGCACAACAAATTATCCAATTCTAGAAAACCATATATTTTCTGAAATGCAATGAAATAAGAACTCATTTCCAGCACATTTTTATTTTTGTGTGATTTCGTGATTAAATGACCCTTTGACCTCACCGGTGACCGTGACTGTACCTTTAAATGAGCCGCCAGTGAAAAATAATGTTTTTTATAATTTTATAATATTCTTGGTAAGCTTTTTCTTGCACAGGATAAAAAAATTGGAGAGATAGGTGTTTTCTATAAATGTAACCCTTTCTTAATCGCTAAAATAAGAGGTCACGTTCTTGTTCTCTATGCACCAACACAAAATGGAACTAATTTGTTCCATTGATGGGCACTGAATGTGGCTTATGGTGTCACGCATAGTTTTTAAGCTGTCAATATAAGCCACTTCGAATATTAGGAGTGAAATTATTGATTTAACAGGTGAAATTGTTGCTCAGTGACCTCTGCAAGGTCAGCTGAGGTCATCCAGCGACATTTTACCACAAACTCTTAATATAATGTAGATAGAGACGTGAAAATTACACCACTGTGCTTGTTTCGTCGATTCTCGTCGCTAGATATGCAACATATGCAACATGACCTACCGAAGTCACCAAATGACCTTGACCAAAGGTCAATTTTTGAAGTTGACGTAAACTTTTCGGAGCGCCTTGACAAGACGAACACGATGGTGTTAAATTTATATCTCCATGTTTTATATCCGAAGCGTTATTCACGAACATGTTGAGGTTGTTCGTTGTTGCTAGTAAAAACAGTTTTTCGTGCATAACTTTTTATTAATTAAACATATAGCAAAACTTTTAACACTATCTTGCTTGTCTTGTCAAGGCACTTCGAAATATGGTACTGGTGATCTGGCTAAGTCAACTTCAAAATTTGACCTTTGACCTTTGAAAAATCAAAATTTACCTGGGTAATTTGTACCCAGGGGTAGTCTGCTGCATATTCGGGCACACGAATCGATGAACAAACACACGGGTGGTTAACTTTCACGTCTCTATTTATATTATATTAGGAGTTTGTGGCAAAATGTTGCTGGTGACCTCAGATGACCTCGGCTGACCTTGCAGAGGTCACTGTGCAACAATTTCAACTGGTAAATAAACTTAACTTAACCTAGAAGTGATTTATATCGCAACCTGAAACCTTCGTGTGACACATAAGCCGCATTCAATGGCATCATGGGACAAATTAATCATTTTGTGTTGATGAAGAGAAATACGAGCTATTTGAACAATTCAAAAGACATTTATAGAAAACACCTATTCCGAAATGTATAAACTTCCTGATGCGAAATGGACTAGCGCTTACCAAAAGAAATATAAAATATAAAACAATGTTTATTTTTCACTGCGCTCGTTTGAAAGTCAGTTCAGTTACCAGGGTTCAAAGTTAATTTCATTCGACGAGATAACATAAAAATAAAAACTGTGTCTGGAATGATGTTCCTTACTTCCATTGCCATTCAGAAAAATGTAATGGTTTTCTAGGAAATTGGATATAGTTTGTTGAGCCTTATGCTATAATTGGCTAAGATCTATGCGAGAGTGCTGCCTCACGATAATGATGCCGGCAGAGCTAAACTCAGCAACCGTAGCTAATATCCAGCTGAAAAAAAACGTTCCGTGTCCAGATAAGAAAATAAAAATAAAAGTCCAAGCGGTCGTCCCTCGCGATTTCAGCGCCCCAGATAACCCATGTAACGGACTTTTAGTTGCCTACCATTCTGAGTTGTTAGGATGTTAACCCCCCTTGTCTGATACTGTCCCTGAATGCCCCTTTATGTCGTCGACTAATAACAAGCCTTGACATCCATTCAACCGCTCCAAGTTACTGGGGTATCATTTCATAACGCGAGATTACTGAATGAGGGAGCGGGGAGCTTATTTATAGCCCGCCCTCGTGACTCCGATATAAACTTACTGATCCGATCTGACAATATTCGATCGGCATTCTGATAGCCTCATCAAAATTTTCTCGAGGGAAACCTGATTAGATGTTTATCGTCAGGAGATCAATCCAGATGACGTCCACAGGTCACTGTCAAATAAAAATGTTTCGACCGTGCAATCAAAGTCCGGTGGCGGCATTGTCGCTCAAAAATTCAAATTTTTAACTCGCATATAAGTTGGTAAATCGGTATTATTCGTGATCTTGATACTTCTTAATTACCATATAAGCTAATTGTATCGAACTCTGGTCAGGTCTGCCAAGTCAAATTCCGAGGTCACGCAGTGATTTCAACTGATATGATTACGGGTATTAGAGTTGTAACACATTTTATTGGGTTTGCCGAGTTATACGATTAGAACGCGAAACAAGATACCACCCATTAGAATAGTTTCTACACACAAAATTGAAGAAAAATGCAAAAAACGGTGAAAATGCACTTTTTGCATATATGTTATACAGTAAAGGTGCGTCTAAATTTTGTCTTTGAAAGGGCATGTTCAGCGTCAGTCAAATTTGCAAGATATTAGACTGTTAAACTTTTCTACCAACATTCATTGCTTGCGGATTCAAATTCAATTATCACGCAATATTCCGTTTTTTTGAAAATTCGAACTTTTTTTTGAAAATTTCTCAAAACACAACAACAAAAATGTCTTTTGCGACTCTTTCTCAAGAGGAATTCTTGATTTCAATTTTTCAAAAAATATATTTTGCCTAGGGAGGGTAGGATAAGCAAAGGTCTGATAGGCGACCAACTTTTTATTACCTGTCGTTTGGGTGTTTGACGATTGAGTTTTATCTTTAAAACTGTACTGTTTAGCAGCGTTTCCCGCACAACTCCTCAATTTTATTCAACCAAAAACCAAGCACGAACATGACGTCACTCTGACGTCATTTCAGGTTACCTATTCATTAGCCCGTTTCCTTTCCATCAGGCAAGAACGAGTGTGTCAAAATGATCTGCGGACAAGGTACTGAAAGTTGGTCACATAAACTCATATGGTTTAGGAGATATTGCAGATAAAATAACGTGCAGTGGAGGCTAAAATTAGCCCCGCCCAGTAAAAACCTACGCGGTCCAGCGTTTAAGAAGGGACACTGCCAGTTTGCCAACTTTCTCTCGATACAAATTCTCAAATGTACCACCATCTTGTGGTGCCAATTATGAAAGTAATTGCTGTGCAAACTGAACTATGATTATGACATTTCGTTAGTCTCACAGTAAATGTCTTGCGAATTTCATAAAAATACGTTTTAGTATTTGGGTCTGATGGAGTCATATGCAAGGAATTTGGGGAAATAGGAAAACCTTCACGCTGCCATATGATACTATATGGCTAATGTATGGCCCAAATGTAACAAGTCGACTCATCTCATTCACTCAATCTAATGTGTTAATGACATAAGTGTCTCTCGGATAACGTACATTTCCCATGCATTTCGTCCAGTACATCACCCATTTAACAACCTAGTAATCACATACTTTAGCGACTGGGGATTTTACAGATAGTACGGAAAATCAAAATCAATAATTGGCTTTGTATTCGACCTCGTGTATGTTGTAACTTATGCTATATACCATAAATTGCAAATGCCAAGGCAGCAAATAAAGTGTACACTATAACTCAAGCCTCAAATTATAATGATTACAAGCGGTTAACTTTGTTCTTGCGATTCCTAAACACGCGGCACCAAAGTCAGATACTTTCGTGAGCGGACGGGTTTTCAAATATCGAAAACGAAGTGCGTGGGTGGGAAATCACAGTGAGTATTCTAACTCTTGGACGTATGCGTAACCACGTCACGAACATTTGTCCTTTTAAAATATGCCCCAAATATGCCTAACGGTTTGTTGCACGCTGTAAAGCTTCAGCAACTAGTCGTATTTGGATTGGAATTAATTCTCGATTTAGAGGTTTCTCAGTACACCCGACAATCTGGCTATCTCAGTTTAAATACTAATGTTAACCCTATTCCCTGCTTTCCCTGCCCTAATATGAATGACGTGTGTTCTGTGAAAATTTGGAATAATAAAACAATCGGCGATCTCCCAGCAGAGGCGGTGGCTCCAGGTGTCAGTCTTTTTAGGGGAGGTCGTATCGCAAGATGCGGTTTGTCGACGCGAGCCATTACCTTACGCACTTCGTTATGTATTTCGTGTAGTATATAAATAGCTCAGAAACTAAGTTGATGCTTTTGTACATATCACTACATAATCAGTACTACTACAGCTTAGTTTTGAGCCAGGCAGAGGCGAACTCAGGTACATAAATGGGAGGCGAATATTCTCCGTCAATTTAGGCCCAAACTTTAATAAAGCGAAGATGATAAAAGGCGTGTCCCCCACTCTCTGGAGCTGTTCCCCCATTGCCTACCTGTATATCGTCCTATTGCACAATTCTTTACATTTAACAAATTACAGCAACAAAGCCCACAACTTCCCACGTCCCGAAACACTCAAGGAAAAGCACATTTTTTATAAAAAAAATCCCCCCATTTTTATACCTGAGTACGCTTATTATTTTTTCTTTTTTGTACTTGTTCCTTTCACACATTCGAAGAGCATTGACATTGGAAGTCAAAAACGTTTTCTTGATTGGAAATCGGCGAATCAACATTGGCAACAATGACCTTTTCAAAGAACACCCAAACAATTTGTATTTTTTGTCCCCTGGCCCCCTATTTTGAACAAAAGAGCAATTTCGAAGACCATAATAGAATGATTTTCGTCACGACGAATCGAATGTGTTTTGTCCTATCGAAATACGCCGAGCGGTTCTCGAAGATCTCTGGGGGGGCAGAAATTCTGCCCCCCCCACGCAGGTTAACGTAATTCTGGCCGCCCGCAGGGAATCGGGGTTAAGGTGCTATATTCCCTTTAATGTGAAACATTCCCTTTAACGTTCGTCAGACAAATACATACCTGTTGTCTTGGTGGCTCGAGTGTTTGACAGATGTGTCTCTGAGTTTCGATCGAGAGTCGGAGGGGCAGCATGTGCAGATTCATATCACCAGTCAGCACCACAGTCTGAAACACAGAACCAAGGCGATAAACACGAGGTTCACTCAACTCGGCTGACACTCAGCTGTGCAGCCGTTGGTGAGACCGGAAAAGGTGAAACACAATCATGCGTCTTGTAGTTAAAATATGACTGATATACTCATGGGATAATCAAACTCTAATGACGATACAGTCTGCTGTACGGCTTTGAGTTTACACGACCTCAATGACTCCAAGTCGGTTAATAAACTTTACTTGGGAACATCATAGATTACAAGCAATCCAACAGTGGTGGGCATGGTTCCGCAAATCTGCTAACTGATGATACGCGGAATTAACTTTTCTTTTAGCGGATTACTAACTTTTGAAGCCATTAGCGGGCCAATGAGCTTCAGCTAAATTTCGTTCCGCTACCTTAAAGTCCGCTAACAAACAATTTTGTTGGCTTTATTTAAGTTGTTCTCTGGTGTAAGAGTGGGGAGCGGGAAGTGAGGAAGAAGGAATGACAGGGACGGAGCATCCATCTGCCTCTGTTTGAGTGATTTTTATTAAATGAACAAATAATATTTTTTTTCATCTGATTAATGTGTACACCTTTATCACCATTTGATCTTGGAACGCTATACCTTTTTGAAAAGTTTATGTCCAAGCTACAGCATTAAGATTTTAGCTCTCTTGGTCCATTTTAAGGGTTTAAGAGCCAAAAAGCGAAGCAAAATTAATAAACAAAAAGTTGGCGATTAGCGGTTAGCGTTACCTTCCGCTAATTTTGTGAGCGGTTTAGCGGTTTAGCATTAGCGATTTTTTTTTTTAAATAGCAGATTAGCGGTTAGTGGATTAGCGGTGAGCGAAGCTAACTTTTCGGTTAGTGGTGCCCACCACTGCAATCCAAAATAACCTATTTATTTATAGGTAAAAGCCTTTTATGCTATATGTAATAGTCTATTTCTTTATAAAGAAGCTATACGCGTCAACATTTACTTTCGGAACAAAACCTTCACTGTACCATGTGTGCTGCAAAGCGTCACGTTTCCTAGTGCCCATAACCCACGTGTTCACTCTGGTTAAGTGAAACCGAAAGTGCCTCGTATACCGTAACGAACCGTCCTCTTGCTATGGTCAGGTGCGAATGGCTAATGAAGGGTTGTCTCTCCCCGTGCCCTGATCTTATCTCGCTAAAGAGAGAGGGAGGGGTGGAGAGGGCGTGGGCTACCGCTGTCATCGGTCTGAGTCATTCATATCCCAGCGAGGGGCTAATCGAAGGCAAGTGATATGTCAATGACTCTGACACAGTCTGAGACAGGGTGTCCATTACCCTGTCAGTTGGAATTAGAGAGTGGACACGTTAGAATTGAAGACGGAGCTTTGACGTTTTCTACTGCACGAATGGAATAAGTAAGTATAAGGGAGGTATTCCCTTTTTATCCTTGTATATTATTTAACATTCTTTTCTATTATAAAAGGAAACATTTAACCCTTATAAGTGTTCAGGATCCTGGCACCCCCTATTGAGTGACAGAGGGGGCGGATTCGGGCCCCGAGGATCTCGAGACTTCTACCGCTCCGATTTAAAAAAATCAAACTGTTGCGCATTCTCCCGACATACACTAGTATGAACATTTGTAAAAAAAAATGACGGGCAACGGGTGTGCGGAAAAGAATAAATATGTATTTTTAGTCCAACAAAGCAGCCATGTTTATCAACCGATTTTAGCGCAACTAATAGGGATACTAATCTGAATATTGTGTAGGAAATGGATAAATTATGACGATTTGTGTGAATCCAAAAATCATAGGCGTGCGCTGGTCACTGAATTGGGGGTAAAGTAAAAGCGTAATTTAACCATTTTTATGGCGTTTTCTGAATAGATGCAATGGTTCGTTATTTTACATCAGACACAGCAGTAATGAAGCATATTTTTGCCATAGGCGATGCCAGGTTACCGAAAAAGGGAGCCCAAATATAAACATATTAACTGCGGTCATGCTGCTACCAAGTAATATAAATAAGATACTGGTCATAAATAGTTCCATTTTGAATGTTGTAATACATCATAGGCGTATCCAGGATCCAAATTGGGAAGGCGCAAGACCTTTTGATAGGAATAGTTCCCGCTACCATAACACTAACTAGTCAACAGTGACTAGTTTACTTGAAACTTCAATTCACATTCGCTACCTACTTTTTTACCCTACCTGGGCTCGCCTATCATCTTATAATGTTTCAAACAGGACCATCTGGGGCGTTTTTTATCTGAAAACTGCAGTATGTCATGTCATTGTAGGCCCATGCATCATAGTTTCCTTGCAAAAATATTACCCCTTTGTTCAATTCCTGAGCGCGTCTTTGCAATAAAATGTCTTCATTCTCTCTCCTGGCCTCATATTTGCATACATCATACTCAATTAACTGTTTATTGCGCCAAAATAGCTGGCATAGCGTAATTACCATGCTAGTCAACCCCCTTTTTATGTGCCTGAGCACGCCCATGAAACTCAAGATGTAACAAATTATGCAAATCATAGAAGAAGGAACTATCTTTAGCATCTTCATAGCTATAAGCGCACTTTACATAGCTTTATTGTCTGCCAGCTAGGCGTTTCATACTTCTTGAAAACCTTCCCTTTTCAAGTACCTGAAACCACCTCTGCCGTAAAAATATTGTATATCATTAACATCAACTAATTTGAACCTATTTCAGTCACCGTAAACCAATGCAACTCCTTCATACTTGAGGCAGTTAGAAAGAAGCCGTGAAGATCGCATTTCCGAATTATCGCCAAATGTCGCCGACAAGCCTCCCAAAACTGGGCCCTGGAACCGCCTCTATTCAAGTCAGGAACTCAAACTTTTTACTCCAGATGAACATATCAATTTTATAAAAAATATTATAATTTCATGAGCCAACTTTTAGTTGTTCCGGAGATATCCAAGAAAAACATGAGGGGGAGGGGGCTAAATCCGCACCCTGCCACTAATAAGGCTAAAGGGAAATAATTACCTTTTCCCACTTAAATGGAGTTATCACTTAAAATCGACACACGAGACCAAAATATATTGTAAATTACTCACATTTTGCATACAAACTTTCCTTTCAAAGATATTGCAATACAAAGTTGGCAAGCGTTCCACGTTTAACCCTATTCCTGGAGGGACGAAAAGTATACGAATCTGTCGTGGGGGGGGGGCTTATTCGGTCCCCTCTTCAGATCTCGGCTACCATAAGAGCTATAATCATTAAATGTAGTATATGGGTAGGGTCTACAACAAACTTCATTCTTTAAAATTAGAGTGACCCTGGGTCACTCTAATTTTAGTTTGTTCGTGAATATCTTTTTATCTAAAACATATTAAGTAAATATTTTGATGCCATCGTGTTTTTCTCGTCATGGCGGCTCGATACATACCAATGTGGTTAATTTCAAAATTTGACCCCGGGTCAAGGTCATGGCCATGGTGATATGTCGGTCAAGTTGCATATGAAAAGATGCGTATTGACGTGACAAACGCTTTATGACCAGTTGCAATTATTTATGGTCATTGGTCATTCTGTTACGAGTTATTGACAAAAAGGTGTTCGTGACCTTGAATGACCTTTCAAATGGTCACTGACTAAAAATTGCATTCTGATCATTGGAAAGAACCTAGTATGACATGATACTGAAATAAATGGTTTGATATAATGTGTTTAACAATGTTTTTGCGGTTTTACAATATATTTAAATGGAATCTTAAAGTATTTGACCTGACTTCAGGTCATCAATACTTAGATATCGACCTGAAACTTTCACACATATTTATTGCGTGTCTTCTTACATTTTTTTAGACCTCATGAAAGTAAAAAAACCTTATATTTTTGGAACAAAATAGTTCTCTAAACAATTTGATTTCAAACATCAATATTTTGACATTTCGAGATTGCCATCTTAAAGAACAATCAATTCTGTACCGATGCCTGTTTTCGCTAATACTTCACCACAACACACAGCTCTCCACGAGTTTTGACCCAAAACCATGCAAAGGTTTTGGGTTAAAATGGCCGAACACGCCCTCCTAAAAACTGTCCTAGACCCCCTCCTAATGATTTTTTTTTTCTAAAAAAATAACATCATTCGATGCGAAATGAAATGTTAGGAAAAGTCAGTAAGTGTGAAGGTTCTAGGTTAAATTTTGAACAAACTGTACGTGGAAAACCTCAAGGGGGGATTCGGACCCCGAAAGTAATAGGGTTGACCCTTGCCTAGGTAGGGGGCAAGGGTTAACCACCCCCCAGGTTGTCACCCCCTCTTTTTTCCAAATAACTCACGTAGTTTGTAACCGATCGCAATGAAACTTTCAGTACCCTACTTTTAAACAATTTGACACATACTCTGAAAATTTAGAACTTCCAACTTTCATGACCCGTGACCTGTGACCTGTTTCCCAAGGCCATGTCAGGCGAAACTTGCGTCCCGTAGTATCGATCCTTGTTACATGTTAAGTTTCCGAGTGTTTGACGTTCAGGAGCAAATGCAAAAGTGTTTCCAGGTGACAGGTGTGCCTTCTGCTGAGAATGTGACCCCGAGTTCGACTGACCTTCTCTGAGGTCAACCAAGGTCACTGACATTCGATGACCTCCGATGACTTTTTGGGCTTCTGACAGCTATTTGGGCAGTTTTTGACGCTGATTTAAAATATTGGAGCCATTTGACACAGTTATATGTTTCACTGAGGTCATGCGCTTACAAAGGTCAACCGAGGTCACTGACCTCAGATGACCTGACATGCACTTTTTGAATTAGGCAGTTTTTATGCCATTTTTTACTCCGATTTCAAATTTGGCATGTTTTAAGCATAATATGCTGCTCCTTTACCATTTTGGCTCGATCAGTATTCAATTCTCACGCATTTACGATTTGTGACATTTGGTCTTGAATACCTCAAGTCAACCTATTAAACCCAGACCCTAAAATCAAATATTAAATGGTCTCTCGTCACAAAAAAAACGCTCGTTTTTTAATCGGAAGCTCTAGCTCAAATTAGGGCGAAACGCCGGGGGGTTGTACCACCCTCTACACTGATAACCAGTGAATTTGCCCTACCCGGGCGAGGGTTAAAATGATTGATACTTGCAAGGTGCTTGCAAATATTTTTGGTCGCCATCAAACTGCATACTTTTCCTGTGTTTATTTTTCCTTCTTTTTCGTAATGGAATATAAAATATATTTTGCGTTCTGCAACTTTCAGTTGATGAGTTTACAACAATTGTAAGTATGCTGTCAGCATTTCATTGAAACTGGTTGAGTGAATTTTGGAGATAGTGACGTTTTAGACTTAAGTAACGTCATGTTGGTGTTTTTTTGTATTTCAATATCGTAGAAAAAGAGTTCTGTAACAAATTGCGAATATAAAACAACGAAAAAAGACAATTTAATTTTCTTTAAAATAGCAATAATTTTCTTTAAAATGGCAATCTCGGATTTTAAATTTTTGATTTCGGAGCCCCCAAAACTAAAAAAAATACATTTAGGAAAAGTCACTACAAAATCAAATTTGTCAAAAATAAAAAATGTAAAAACAATACCTCTTTCTTTGATTGAATGATGGCTCCTTAAGTGTAAGTAAGTCATAACGTCAGTTCTTCAAATAACCTTTTTGGACTTTTGTGTATATATTATGTATTTCTGACACTAAACGTGTCTAAAAACATGTTTTCTTATTTGGTATTCGATCCTATTAATAATTTGAAGGTTTCTGACACTAAAATCGCTATTCTGGCGTGATCGAGTAGAGGTCATTCACTTGACCTGGAAAGGTTAACTGTTAACCTGAAAACCTAAAAATTAACTACTGTTAGATTCTCAAAATGACAGAACATGCTGTTTTTTTTTTTTTTTTTTAACCGTACGCGTTGCTTTATTTTGCTTGGTTTGGGAAGTTAACTGGTCGGGTCTGTCACTGTCAACCTCGTCGGCACTGTAAGGCGGAAGGTGCGAAAAGTCCCCGCAAGGCGATGGGTTAGACCCTTTAAATGAATAAAACCGGCTAAAATTCAGCATCAATTTAAAGAAAATGTTTCACATTTCTGAAGATGTTAAATATCATGTGCCTGGATCCAGGATCCAGCTGAGATCTGGATATGTGTGTCCTGTGTCCCGGGATCCACATGGGGCACCAGATCCAGGTACACAATAAGCCGAGGTATCCGCAAAGATCCCAGATCCTGATATATTTTATGTCGAGGGATCCACTGGGATCCTAGATCCAGCTTCGACATCCAGGCACGCTGGTAGGTACTACCTACTTCTTGCTAATTTAATATTTTTGGGAAATTAATTACAATATCTATGTTTTCTAACAAGTACAACTTACACCGTAACTTGCAGACTACATACACCTTTTCTTAGTACGAATCGGCGTCTGTTCAGCTCAATTCGGCATTTCTAATTTTAAAACGACAGCAGACATACTAATCCACCCTCGCATATGTGCATCTCGAACATCGTCGTAATTTTTCATTTTCACTCCCGCGGCGAAGGGCATTACAAATTGACAGTGTATCGTGCGCTGTCGATTTGTAATGCCCTTTGCTGCCGGGAGTGTGTTACGCCGATGTGAGATGCATATATGCCAAACAGTATGTCTGCTGCAGTTTTAAAATGAGAATTGCCGAATTGAGCTGAACAGACGCCGATTCGCATTAAGAAAAGGTGTAGTACATACAACGCAAAAGGAGACCGCAGCTTTTTATGTCAGTCCCTTCATATTGTGTTTCAAGATCTAAGGGTTGTTTTAAATTAGAGATCCACTGATATCCTAGATCCTGAAGAAGTTTGAACCGAGGGATCCAGAAGGATTCAAGATCGTAATGCATTTTACGCAGAGGGATCAAATGAGATCCTATATCTTCATGCATTTTATACCAAGGGATCCACTGGGATCCAAGATCAAACTTCGGGATTCAGGCACAAGTCTGGTTTAGTCAAAAATATGAAGCAAGTGCTGCAGAAAACGATGGTGATATTTGTTTTTCGAAAAGTTATTCAGCTTCATATACATATTTTTTGGGACAATGACATCATGATTGAGCTATAAAGAGTTATAGAGATAGGACAAAATCTGTGTAGATAATTCTGACGACTTGATAAAAGCAATTATTTTGTTATCGTACTCTCAGCAGGTATCCCATCCAAGATTCGAGAAATACAAGTAGTTTTTCTCCTAGGACCAACAATCTTGAAGTGGCTGTCAGCCGATCAGTGACGTGACTTGCATAAACCCCTTTTTCAAATTAAAAATGCAATTGCTTAAAAACTGTTAAGTCTCGGGGAAAAAGGTCTCAGTAATTTATATTTGTCAATAACGGCTAAAGATAGAGGACTCAGTTCAAAGCCAATACAATACGTCAAATGTAAAACATTCCCTTTAAGACTCGCTGAGGTCAGAATTTGTCGTTGACAGGTTCAGCACATGTAACTAATGTATTAATATACTTTAGTGCATGGCCGAAGACTGTTTTCCTATTGACCATGTGCTAAGCTGTAGCGGTGTATTCACTGGAGTGTTAATATACTCCCAAAAGTGATAATACACTGCTAAGCCTCAGGTAAATGACCCTGCATTGAACTCTTGAAAACTATGTACTTGTGCTCTAACAGCCAGTATTCGGCCATGCACTAATATATTTGTATGCATGAGTGGCATTAATGATTCAGTTTATGAACGAGCCGAAGGCGAGTTTATAAGCTGAATCTTTAATGCCACGAGTGTATAAAAATATATTAGTGCATGGCCGAATACTGGCTGTTTAGAGCACAAGTACATATTTTTCAAGAGTTCAATGCAGGGTCATTTACCTGAGGCTTAGCAGTGTATTATCACTTTTGGGAGTATATTAACACTCCAGTTAATACACCGCTACAGTTAAGCACATGGTCAATAGGAAAACAGTCTTCGGCCATGCACTAAATCGTTTTATGCACTCGTGGCATTCAAGATTCAGCTTATGAACTCGCTTTTGGCTCGTTCATAAACTGAATCATTAATGCCACTCATGCATAAAATTATAATATGAAAACATCTTATTTTCATACCAATTAGTTTAATATTAACTCATTAAATAAGAATGCACCTAATGACAAATTTAAGTTATTGTTTCAATAACAAAGTTTTCGAGACATAGAAGTGTAAGCAGACCTGAAGGTCCTACTCATTGGTCACAACAACTAATGAAAACAAGACGTTAGTGTTTTGATTATTACGCACAAGGAAGGAACTGACAATTAACTTATGCTGCAATGATGGGGATGGCAGTTGGCTGGGAAACTGATGAATTTGGTTTGTGATTGCCGCATCTGATAACCAAAACACAATTACCTTAAAATATATCAAGATTGATTTCTGTCCAGATAAATTATTGGCAGTTGTAAGGCAAGCAATATTTTGAGCTTGATATAATTTTTTTAGATTGATCATTGAATGTAAAATTTGATTACCTTCCCAATGTGATCGTGTACAGATGGTAGATATTTTATTTTACGGCAAGCTAACGTAAGTGGCTTTTATTATTCGTATGTAATACAAGCAACTCATACAAAAAACAGGGTGGCATTAATTTATCATGCAATAGCATTAATTTATGCCCGCCGGTTTAAACCATGGTCCAAACCGGTTTAAGCCAGACCCTGGTGTGTTTGCCAACCTCGGACACATATGAGTGATAGGACTGACTGGATTGAACTGGATATATAGGTGTGAGTGATTGGACTGATTCATTGGACAAGACACAGTCATGCTGTGGTGATGAATATGACATTTGCGAATGTAAAACTTATGTTAACCCTGTATATATACTTCTAACTTTATAAATTACACGTATAATTTACCTACCTGATCATGTGATCGTCTCTGAAGCCTTCGATTAGTAAATAGCGATAAATGTAACCTATCTGTAATCGTGTTACACTTGTCACGGATTTTTGCCACCTCTGCCGGCATGTTCACTCACCGTGTTGGCGCAGGTGTTGAGGCAGGTGATCTCGGCTGATTCGACAACCTCTACCGGCATGTTCACTCACCGTGTTGGCACAGGTGTTGAGACAGGTGATCTCGGCTGACTTGGCCACCTCTGCCGGCAGGTTCAGTCACCTCGGCTACCTCTACCGGCATGTTCAGTCACTCACCGTGTTGGCGCAGGTGTTGAGGCAGGTGATCTCGGCTGACTCGGCCACCTCTGCCGGCATGTTCAGTCACTCACCGTGTTGGCGCAGGTGTTGAGGCAGGTGATCTCAGCTGACTGAGCGCGGCAGTCGGCCGGTCGGACGGCGCCCTCCGTCACCGTCTCGCCCAGCGTCCAGCGCTGGCCAATGGCCGTCTCTCGCATCACCAGCAGGCCGCACTGGCAGGAGGTGGCCGCCGGCGGCGGGCCGCCCGGCGCCCCAAGCGACGCCGCCGCCATCATCAGCAGCAGCCAGCAGCGGCGCCGGCTGTCCGGCGTCTCCTGCCGCCGTAGCTGCCGCAGGCCGCCGTTTCGTGTGGCGCCGGCCGCATTTCCATGGGTGGTGGACACCACCACCACCGGCTTCTTGGGGGGCCCATAGACGCCGGTGTGGTCAGTGATGGGACCTGGAGCCATAATGGGAGGCTGGTGCCGCCGGGAAGTTCGCCTGTCGGGCCAGAAATGGTGGGATCAGTACGAGAAGAGAGCCGAGTTAGTTGATTGAGTAAAGACATTGGTACAGACCAGACATGTACCTGGATTCAAAATCCAGCTGAGATCTAGATCTCTGTGTCCTGTGTCCCGGGATCCACATGAGACACCAGATCCACATGCACAATAAGCCGAGGGATCCACAAAAATCCCAGATCCTGATACATTTTATGCCTAAAGATCCACTGGGATCTCAGATCCATCTTCGGGATCCAGGCACACTGGTGGGTACCTTCTTACTAATTTTGTAATATTGGAAAATTAATTACTGTATCTATGTTTGCTCATAGGTACAACTTACAAGGTAATTTGCAGGTTCACAATATCTGCATAGTACAGACGCAAAATAGAGACCACAACTTTTGATGTCAGTCCCTATATCATGTGTTTCAAGATCTAAGGCTCGTTTTAAATTAGAGATCCACTGAGATCCAAGATACTGATGCATTTTACGCCGAGGGATCCAGAAGGATCCCAGATCCTCATGCATTTTATGCAGAGGGATCCACTGGGATCCAAGATCTTAATGTACTTTAACACGAGGGATCCATTGGGAAGTCCGATCACTTCCGGTGGGAATCAACACAAGTTAGTACAAGACTCAGTTGGAGTTAGATAAGTATCTATGTTTTGCACAGAGTGATTGATTGATTGTGGTGGGGAGATAAAGGTCATATTCGTGGTTTGCTCATGCTTAATAACTTGCGCTCACGCTCTGCATGGTTCCCTAATTGACAGTAGGCAAATTTTATTGTTTGATTGTTGAGCTCCAAAAAACTTTGTGTTCCAACTGTGACTAAAAGACAGAATAGTTTCATAATGATGGTGTGTTCTTCATTCAGTATTGGCTGTCAATATTGGGCGATAACATGTCCATGTCCGAGTGCCGCCCAAAGCGGAGCGTCCAAAATTCGCGAGAACTTGACTTGAATGAAGTTATAATGTTACTGAATATTAACTAGAGTATGTAGGGCTTGTGCTGGATTCCTTAAGTTAGAATCTGGATCAGTCCAAGTGGTGACTACGCCATCAGATAAATGCATGATTGGAATCCATTCTGTGCTCTCGGCGAAGAATAGTAGCTCCAATTATGGGTCTCAGAGGTGGATTCTTATATCTATCATATATATCTGAAGACCGAAATTGGTATGGATGGTTCTACAAAAATTTGTTGTGGTCTCTAATGTTGCGTATAATAGTATACACATATTTATTTGATTAAAATATTACTGAACGAATTACCTTGTTAGTCTTTGTGCATAGTGCATATCCTAGATTAGCAAACGGTAGTTTGAGTTAAAGATTATTGCATAATGTATTACAATTTAGACAAAGTAGGGGTGACCGTACTCAGCCGAATTATGCCGTAGTTATCCCGAGAAGTTAGATCTTAATGATCCCAGGGTGGAGTCCTCGGCAAAATATTATATATGAGGATGGATATATTTGTGGACCTCGGCTTATTATGGTACTGGATTATTACCTGGATCTGGTGGCCAATGTGGCTCCCAGACACAGAACATAGATATCAGATCTCAGCTGAGATCCGGATCGACACATGTCTGTTATAAGGTATCGTACACACATTGCTATTGCCCAAGAGTTCAGAATAATTCGTTTCCGTGTTATTGTGGATTATGCTAGAAAACTGAGCAAAGCAGAATGTGGAATCATGAAGTATGCATCCGAAACCCAAATTAAAATGTTTGGAAGCTATCGAAAAGTCAAGGTCGAGCGATTGAGTGTTGAGCTCTTGTATATCACCGGTAGATATGGATGAAGTAAAAATAATCAACAATCCACTACCGACTAAAAAGAAGAAACACCAAACTACATATAAAAGAATAAACTGAACAAAAATTGTAAACCTTTCTCTGACCCCGGGTTTAATTTTGTTATTTTTTCCTGCACTACGTTGCAGATGCTGCCATTTCGTCCTGCCTCACAGCTGCGTCCGACTCCGGCACAACGTCTTGTTCTGTGACGACCGCACACATTGGTTGCCACCCACCTTATCCAACGCCATTCTTGCCCTCAATTTATACACAAAATTGGAACTCCTTCGGAACCAACCACCGCTTATTACTGCCCTTTTGTCGCGTCAAGGGTTGGCATCCAATAACTTCATGACTTAAATAATTGCTTCCACTATTTGCAGGGCAGCAGCTCACAACAGGTAACGAAAGAGTCTGTCGCACCGACCATAAACTAAAGTTACATTTAAATTGCAATTTAAATGATTTTCAAACTAGATCCTTTTTAATGCTGACTTCACGAGTAAGGTATGAATTGAGATATGGCGGTTCCCTATACAATAAACGTGTTTGCATTTAATACTGCATATGTTCATCATTTTTTATTTTTTTCTAATCGACGTATAATTTGAAATTCTTCGAAAACCGCGCATATCTTGACATTTTGTCAGCATAAAGGCAGAAAACGAACACGAGCCATTGTCATTATTGCTGTTTTATCGTGAAAGAGGCTAAGGTTGTTGACGATATGATTAACTGTATTCAGCATGTCAATTTTAATGTGAACTGAATGGGGATGTTTTTGCAATATTCAAAAGAAAGTAATAAGTCCACAAAGAAGTGATTCTAAATAGTGATGATGCGACTTCAATTTTACGAATGCGTGCCACACATTGAGAGGTGCAAATGCAATTTCGATTATAATGGGGGAGAGTCTCGGGAACCAGATTTTGCAGGTGAAATCGGACAGGTTTAATCTACCGATACACAACCAAAACTCAATATTGGCTTGCAAGGTGGCAATATCCCTTTAAAGGGAATGTTTCACCTTACTGAAAGTTGACAAATATACGCCGGTTCAGTCAAATGTATTAAATAAGTGCTGTTGAAAACGATAATCACATTTGTTTCTCGAAAAGTAATTTAAATTTATATACAAAAAATAATGTGGAACAATGACATCATTATTGAGCTAAAGCTATGGTGCATCATTATTGAGCTAATAAATGGTGCAATCTTTGTAGACGATTCTGATGACTGAATACAATCAAATATTATTTTGCTATCGTACTCGCTACAGGTAATCCAACCAAGGTTTAATAAATATAATTATTTTTATTCAAGGACCAACAATCTTGAAGTGGGTATCAGCAATCAGTGGCTGTCTTTCACGAAGAATGTCATTGCATAAACCTTCTATTGCAAATTCAATTTCAATAGCTTAAAAACGGTTAAGTTTGGAAAAAATGTCTTAGTTGTGTATATTTTTCAAAAACGACCAAAGATAATGACCATCTCAGTTCAAACCCAATGCAAATGTGAAACATGCCCTGTAACGGGCGATGACAGTGGTTTTCAATGAGTTGATTCAGCTAACGTAAAACGAAACCTGCAAACAGTTCACCCTGTAGATTAGAAGCATATGAGGAAAGGAAACAATTATGCAAAGAAACATGAACAATCCATTATAACTGAAGGGGCTAAGACTAGCCAAGTGATAATACAAACAAAAATACCGTATATAGATGGAAGAAGAAGAGTGTGGTTGGCTTTGATTGGGGGCACGGTTGTCGCGTCCTGTTGCTAGCACATTCACTGGTTGAGTGACAGGTAACATTATCATTGAATTCGCTTATATAGCTAGAAATCTTCAAATGTTCTGACCCTTAGGGGCCGCCTCCGGAGGAAAGTTTTAGGGGTTGTCCGCCCGTCCCCGGAATCGCTGAAGACTCTACAAATTGTCCAACTGCCGTACGTATGCCGTTGGCGATGACCATATGGCCACCGTGGTTCGACATGGGAGCCAGGTACTGGTACTGGACAGACGCAGGAGGGGGCTCGCTGGATTGGGGTCATGACACAGTTATGATGGTATATCCGTCCTCCGGAAGTCCGCATCCCTCCAACTTCATCTTTTGAATAGAGCTAGTACTCCATCTGACCATATTTGGACATAATCATAGGATGTAAGCAATAAGCATATCATGCCAGTCATGTTCAAGAATTTCGTTTTGCACTATGCAATGCTAGCCGTTTCATAGCATTCAAGTCAGTCCTGCAGCTAAATGTCAGTTATCTTTTGTACCCCTGATCGTGATTGTGACCCGTGACTCTGACCATGTCAATGAATGCTAAGACACGTTTCCAGATATAGCATATGACACACATTATCTAAACATCATTCAATTTTACCTATAGTCCTTCCTGACATCTCCAAATACCACGTCTTTTATATTTTCAACCTCCAGTCACCAAAAAGCGATTAAATTGTTTGTTTTCCCTTACTATATCATATACATAAGTAGATACGAATATCAAGACCAAAGGAAGAGAAACGTTTTTGGCCAGAGTGCCATTAATACGTGCCTTTTATGGCGACAACGATCATAACTGAGGGTTTTACCATCATAAGCACCCGTGGATGTAAACAGTTTCTCTTAGTTTATACTGGTTCTTAACCGACACACTTTGGAAATAAATTATACCAATATTAAACTTTATGAAAAGAAACAAGCAATGCATCGAGTTTTAAATTAGCATCGTGGTTAAAGACAGAAAATGAATCATCCATTTGGGAAGCTAACCTTCGGTTACAGGTCTAACGTTACCAAAACAGGGTAACGTTTGAAGCGATCCTTCATTTTTTATATTTCCTGCAAATTACCATACACGGTCAGTGCTTTCGCCAACATACGCACGTTCGACCGATGTCACGGTGACGAGCTCAACGTCTATTTAACTACCGCAAGTTTCGAGAGGGAACGAAAATGTCTTCTAAAGAGGCCCAGTTTAGCCCGAGTGTCGAAATTGCTTAAACGGGAATAGTTCCCTGAAAAAAAGAACGAGGGAAAAGCTCAGGAAATGATGGAGAGGAGAAGAAACAAGGAATAAGTAATCATTATTACTAGTTAGAAGTCAAAGAAGAGAAAACCTATATTTACGCGAGAAAAAAAAATCGAAATTCTATTGTGGTAGAATTCATAATTTTTTCCTCTAAATTAATGCCGAAATTAGACCTGCTTAAGAAGCACGTATTGTCATCAAAAACGTCTCAGATCGATTTGGAGGGGATCGTGGCGCATACAGACAGTACTGCCTAATAACTTGTTTTGAAGATTGACGGAAAAATGCAACGTTTTAGAAGCCCACGGAGGATTAATATACGAAAGGTCAAAATTCGAACGGTGCGTTATTTCATTTATTTTTTGGCATTAATCGCCACGTAGATAAGATTGAATCACATAGAATAGAAGCACACGGGCAAAGATTACAAATATGATTTGCCGGTTATTTGTGTTTATCCAAAAAAGAAAGTTCCGTGGTTCATCTATGGACGTCTGGAAAAGGTTGCGTTAAAATTTCAAAAACTTAGCCATTCATACCATGTATTTATTTACGAACAAATTATCGTGATTCTTTTTGGCAGAATCAGTGCAGGAACCGGAGATTATTCCTGGAACCCATTGCACTTCCAAGGAGAGCAAGGCAAGGATGAAGACGGATTTGGCCCCATCTGTAAGACTAGGTACGTCTGAATAAATCGCTAAGAATGTTGAACAATAATTAACGTTTATGGAGATTTAAGCACAAATCACAAGTAAATCTACAAGGTATTTTTCTTGAAATCCAGGGGAATGAAACGAGGTACTGAAACAATATGTTTGTGTTCCAGGTCCAGCACTAAGCGTTTTACAAACACTTTTCACACAATTTTACGTCATCCTATACGTTTACATAATCATGCGTCACATCAGCCAAAATCAGTCAATCAGCGGATTGGATGTTGGCCGGGTATTACCCGAGTCCCGAATTTTTAGGACTGGAATATAACATAATTAAGACGGGTCTTTGGGAAAAGTTGGAAAGCGTCACAAGTCATTTTCGAGCATGCACCACAACTTGGCTATCTCAACTCAAAACACTATGTAAAAGGTGGACTATTCTCTTAAACGCAGAGAGTTTTTTTCAGTCAAGATCCCTTTTTCGATCTGCTCTACAAATCCGCCATCTCAGCTCAAAACAGAGACTATCATGGGTGCCCAAACCCCAAGCCCAGCCCAGCTGAAGCCAATGAACACCAGGCCAGACCCAGACCAGACCCAGACCATTTAAACTCATAATATTGAGACCCATGCCCATTGGGGCCAGTGCAGATAAGGCATATACAACTATTTTCACAAAATTTGCAACCATTGCCCTAGCATGTTGACTTAGAAATAATATCAGACACCTGGGGCATTCCACGACATTTCGACCAGTCGAAAACACCCTCATCTCTCACTTTCTGTTCAAAATTGGTGTATAGGGTTATCTTGGGTCCTGAATTCAGCTGTGGAAATATTAGCTCGATATGACCTCAGGTTATCGAGTTAATAAGCTCGGGCATTTGCAGTGGTCACTTTTGCACGAGGTGTTTTCGGACGGTCGAAAGACTGCATTTGACTTAACCAAATGCTAAAATACTTGTATGGCTGAGTTCACAATGAAACGATTTTTTTTTCGTTTTTTTTTTTGTTTGGTATGCGTGACCTTGAATGACCTTGACACGTTGGACCTTTGTGACATTTATTTCAAGATACTCGTGGACCTCGGATATTACCCTGATTTCAGTTTTTTCACCTCTCAAAAATACTTGTCAATCGTCTTGTCTAACAATGCAACAAATAAAAAAAGGTGCGTTTTTTCCTCCTAATTTCCATATGTTCCCATCTATATACGTGCGCTCCGTGTTTTCGAATTATCCCAAGGAGGGAAGGGGTGGATAACGTGCAAATATCTGCCATATCTATGAAACGATTTGGACGGGGTCTCACCATTTTGATCTGGCGGCGTGGTCTAAGACAGTGCCGCGTATTATGTATACACTATTGGTTATTATGAGTGGACCAAATTGGACCCAAAAACCACCCAAACCACCAAAATCGTTGACGTTGTTTAGCCAGACGACATTCATGCTCCAAACCTATGGGGACCGATTTGACAATTATCTACCATTTCGATTCCAGCGTGGTTCTAAAACGTTGTGGAATAAGAGGTTTTTATTTCTACCTTTGGTTCATTCCTCTAGTGGGACCAAATTTAGACCAAAAACGACCAACAATCGTTTGCAGACGGCGGTCTTGCTCAGAACCTATGAGACCTAACTTTGAACGGGTCTTCTTCAATCAATCTGGTTGTGGTCCAAAATTAGTTTGTATTTCAAGAAGTTTTATTCAACTTTTATGAATCTAATTGACCCAAAATCAGAACCAAAACCGACCAATAAATAATTGCAGATGAGGTCAAGTTTCCCGAACATATGGGTCCAATTTGGACACGATCTTCACCATTTGATCTGGCTTGGTCCAAAGGGACGCTAAGCGTTCTACTCGAAATTTGGTCTTATTAATAAGTGGACCAAATTGGACCAAAACCACCCAAACCACCAAAAATCGTATGCAGAGGCTTTATTGCTCCGAAACCTAATGTACCGATTTGGGCCGTAATCTTCACCATTCAGATCCGGCGGTGGTTGAACACGTTTGTGTCGTGGACAGGGTTTTATCTTAATTTTGATTTCAATCTAAGTGACCAAATTCGACCCAAAAAAGCTAAAAATCATTGCAGATCACGTCATGCTCAGAACCCTAATTACTGATTTTGTTCGAATCTTCACCAGTCGATCCGGCGTGGTGAAAACGTGATGTTGGTGGATTAGTTTTATCTAATTTGAATTTCAATCCAGTGGACCCAAATTAGACCAAAAGCTCCGAAAAATCGTTGCAGATGACTTCATGCTACCGAACTTGGACCGATTTGGACACGATCTTCACCATTTCATCATGGCTTGTTCCAAGCAGGGGCCATATTGAAGTTTAATCATTTTTCGGTCTTTTTTTTTTGTCCACTTAGAATTTAAACCAAAGAAGATAAAACTCTTACCACAACGTTTTTGAACCACCTGGAATCGAAATGGTTTAAGGATACTGTCCAAATCCGGTCCCAATAAGGTTATGGAGCATTAGATGTCGTCTGCATGATTTTTGGTGGTTTGGGTGGTTTTGGTCCACTCATATTAAACCAAAGTGTATACAATCTATATACCGGCACCGCTTAGACCACGCCAGATCAAATGGTTGTTTGAAGGACCCCGTCCAAATTCGGTTTCAATAGATTGGCAGAATATTGCCCTTACCCCTCTCCCCCTTGGGGGGGTGTAATTTCGAAAACACGCACGTAAATAGATGGAAATATGAAATCTAGAGGAAAAAAATGTACCTTTTTTTATTTTGATGCATTGTTAGACAAGACGTTGACAAGTAATTTTTGAGAGCTGTGAAAAAATTGAAAAAATTAAGAGGTGTACCGAGGTCACCGAGGTCATACGAAAAAAAAATGTAACAAGGGTCACGTGTGTCAAGGTTCATTCAAGGTCACGCAAAAAAAAAATCAGAAAAAAAAACTTCGTTTCATTGTGAAACCTCAAGCCATACAGTAATTTTAGATTTGCTTAAGTGCAAAGGCAGTCATCGACCTCGAAAACACTCTGCAGAAGTGACCCTGCAAAATGCCCCGAGGCATATTAACTCGATAACCTGATTTCAGATCGAGCTAATATGTTCCACAGCTGATTCAGGACCCCAAGATAACCCTATACACCAATTTTTGAACAAAAAGTGAGAGAATGAGGGTTGTAATTTGGGATAAAAATAAGGTTCGAAAATGTCGTTGGGAATGAACCCACTGTGTTGTTGCTGTGTATTTGGAACTATCGAACACACTTTGCGGTTCAACATTATCAGATTGGATCGATTAGGATCGGAACATGAGTTAACAAATTGTATTTCCCATTGCTTTCCACGTTTATTTGTTGTCATATATTGCCTAAGTCTATTGTTTAAGGTGTTCCTATATCATTAAAAAAAATACCTGCTTTAAACACTGGTTGTCAAAATGTCAAGTAAAAAATAACGCTTTAGCGACATTATTTTCAAATTGCCATTACCCTTGCCCACCCTGAGTTACCCGATGACAAAAGTTAAAAAAAAATGCATTTGGCCCAGCCCAGACAAATCGAAAAGGATTGATGTGGCACCCTAGGGGCACTCGAACCATGATGAATCCCTTGTTCCAAACACCATGTTAAAGGTGAACTATTCCCTCTAAGCCTTGTGAGGACCAACTCCAACTAGACCAACTCCCAATATGGATAAAATGGCACTGTTTAACTCACCAGGTCTTGGAGGACCACATTGGCCCTGATCACCAACACTTTTCAACATTTTATGTTTTTTTTGCACACCCTAGTTACCATGTTTTTTTTTCTTCTTCTTATGGCTGCTTCGGTGAATTCGTGCGATATTTTATTTACATTGTGTATAACACATTTTTTACATATAAATTTAGTCCTAAAATTAAGGTGTGCTTTAATTATGTATAATGGTTTTTCAGTCATTAAAAATGCCTTGCTCGGGACCTCAGCTTTGGTCAAACCAAGACTAGTTTCTTTCGAAGATTTGCTATGCTTCGAAATTTGAGCCAGATTTTTGAAGTTGTGCGATGGAATAAGTATTAATCAGAGGAGCATCAATAAAATTGCAGGAGGACAATGCATCCGATTCAAAGCGACAAGGGTTCCCTCTGATGTTCCCGTATCCCGTTCCCGTTCCCGTTCCGCGTAGCATATTCCCGTTCCCGTATATCCGTCACCGTATCCCGTTCCCGTATCCCGTTTCCCAGTTATCCCGTTAATATCCACGTATCCCGTTTCCGTTCCCGTATCCCGTTCCCCGTTATCCCGGTTCCCTTCCCGTATCCGTTCCCGTTATCCCCGTTCCCGAATACCCGTTCCCGTATCCCCGTATCCCGTATCCCGTAATACCCGTTCCCGTATATCCCGTTCCCACCCGTCTTCCCGGTATCCCGTTCCCATTATCCCGTTCCCCGTATCCGTTTCCGCGCTTACCCGTATCCGTTCCCGCTATCCGATTCCCGGTATCCCCCGTTCCCGTATCCCTCGTTTCCCGACCTCGGTTCCCCACGTATCCCGTTCCCAGGTATCCCGGTTCCCGTCATCCCTTCCCGTTATCCCGTTCCCCATATCCGTTTCCGTAGTTCCCGTTTCCCGTACCCGTTTCCCGTACCCCGTTCCCGTATCCCGTTCCCGTATCCCGTTCCCGTATCCCGTTCCCGTATCCCGTTTGCTGTCGCCGAATACCCGTTGCCTATTAGATAGACGATAATGGCTCGGTCATCGGCGGTCGACCTTCTTGGCTGCACCATGGCTTCCAGACTCGAAAAGGGTGAGAAGTGCCGGCAAGGCTGGCAAGGCTCTCTACCTGGCGTGGCTTCGTGTAAGAAATGCAATTTTAAAACCACCCTCTGCCCGACTGATATCCTAAGCTGACAAGCCTTTTCCAAGGCGTTGTGTATGCGTTTTCGTATGCATGGGGGGGGGGCAGAGTATATGCCATGTGTCCAGTGTCATTGAACAGTTAACCTCACTTAGCATGCAATGCAGCATGCAGATGGAAGTAGTTTAGCTTCAGTTGTTCTGAACTATGCAGCTCTAACCCTCGTCATTAAAATGTCCGGAAATGGAAGCAGATTATCGATCTCATGAAGAAAACTACGTCTTTAAAATAAGTAATTATGCTACTCGCTCTTTACCCCATGTATCTTCACTGAAAAATGTTCCGTACAGAGCGCAGCTCACGTAATCAATTTCAATGACATACGTTGAGTTTCATGCTTCTTGCATGGCTGACGAGTTATTTGTCGTTCTCCTTTTACATGATAAAAGGATCGCCACAACGTAAACCAGCTCTGGGGTGTGGTGCCTCATCCTCCCCGGGCCGGTCCTGTCCCCTGGCTAGGTATGTTAGTACCGTGTGCAGCTCGTCCCTCCCCGGCCCGATCCTGCCCCGGGCTAGGTGTGGTAGTACCGTGTGCAGTCGTAGTACCGGGCCGGTCCTGCCCCCGGGCTAGTTGGGATAGTATCGTGTGCAGTCGTAGTACCGGGCCGGTCCTGCCCCCGGGCTAGTTGGGATAGTATCGTGTGCAGTGTGTACTGTGTACCGTGCAGACGTAATACAGCCTTGTGACTTCGCCGTCAGATGGTGGGGTCGTATATCAGGGGTGATGCCTAGATCGTGATGAGCTTGCCCTCCCGCAAAGCAGCAAAAATGTTTTTTGGCTAATACGTCGAAAGTCCAAAATAATTAACCCTCGCCGATGACAGGTTCCCCTGAGGTTTTTCTTGAATAACTTTTGACACATGAAGCGCATCTTGCTGAAACTTTCAGATGCTGAGTTAACCCTATTCCGTGCTGGCGGCCAGAATAACGTTAACGTGCTGAGGGGGCAGATTCTGCCCCCAGAGATCTCGAGAACTGCTTGGTTGATTTCAATGGGACAAAGACCATTCGATTCGTCGTGACAAAATCTGTATTTTTTATACATGTTTTATAAAAAAATGGGAGGCCAGGGGACCAAAAATACGGAATTTTTGGGTGTTCTTTGAAAGGTCATTGCGGCCACGTGTTTCGACCGATTTTCATGCGCAAAACGTTTTTGAGCTTCCAATGCAATGGTTTTCAATATATGAAAAGGAGAAGTACGAAAATGAAAAATCATGGGCGTACTCAGGGATTTGTTTTTTTATTTTCTGATAACAAACATGTGCTGTTCGTGATTGTTTGGGACGATAGGAAACAACGTCACATGTGGACTTTGTTGCTGTAATTTGTTAAATGTATTATATTGCGCATAGGCGGATCCAGGTAAACAACGTGGGGGACACCATGTGCGGAACATCTTTGTAATTATATTACTAATTTGAAGATAGGCCTTATCATATAAATATAATGTCAGAGTTAACATTGATAAAAACAAATGGTTATTACTAACTGGTCTGTAAAATATCAACGTTCTCGTAATAACATTAATTAAGACATCTATACATAAGGCCCGCATGAACGCGTTTCAACCATGTTTGGAAAAGATGATCCAAAGCCTCAAACTCGAGGCATGTACAGAATATAAGATTGCATGAACAAAGCACAAGGAATGTACTTTCGAGCAAAAATGGGATTAACTTAAAAAGCTAATTGATTGAGTTAAAGAGTCTTTAAAGCAAGTAACTTACTAAAACGGAGTTGCAGCGCTCCTTGACGGCACACACACACACACACATACACACACACACACACACACACACACACACACACACACAACACAACAACACAAACACAAACACACATACGCACACGGACACGCACACACACGGTCGTACACGCACACACACACGCACACGCACACGCACACGCACACGCACACGCACAAGCAACGCACACGCACATGCGCACACACGCACACAACGCACACACGCACACACGGCACACATCGCACACGCACACGCACACGCACAGCCACGCACACGCACACGCACCCGCACACGCACACGCACACGCACACGCAACGCACACGCACCCGCACATACACGCACACACGCACACACGCGCACACACACACTCGCACGCGCACACACATCGGATACCTATGTTATGATTCATTGTTTGTTGGGTATGTTATTGAATGGGATTGTTTGTTGGGTATGTTTTTGAATGGGGTAACATACTCCACAAGAGGGTGAAGTAAGTCTGCCGACAACGTGTAAATAGCCGTTTTACGATGGATTATTTTGTGGCGAAATGTGTTTAAAACATCTTTAGATTTTTTGATGTTTTAGGTTAGCCGTTTCACGATGGATTATTTTGCGCGAAATGTTTTAAAACATCTTAAGATGTTTTGAAATGTTTGAGTATGAAGGTTTTAGTATAGATATATTCCAATAAAAATAAGTTACTGATTTAGGCGATATTACCATTATTCAAGAGTAATGGAATATAAAATGAGCTCATTACAAGATTATGATACAAAATTGACCGTTTCTAAAGAACATATGCGTCTAGAGTCCATTTGTTCAGTTAAGCATACCGCCATATTAGCTACTCATTCTGGCAGAGTCATGGATCACAGGTCTGCCTTCGCATGGCGCATTAATGCGCTAGAAACGATTCGCTGGAGGCGAGTCCATTATGAGTCCAAGGGAGTTCGTTTGTTGAGCGCATTAATATGCGTTCCCGATAATTAACATGTTTCGAGATGTTCTGAAACGGTGTCAAGTAGGTGAAGATTGGCATCACACTTGACCTATACATAATTATCTTGCTAGTTACCACCAACCGTTTTTAAATACTATATTCTTACTCAACATATTACAAAGTTCTGAAGAGAACATTCAAGACAAAAAATCGTTGTGCGAAAGTTTGTAGTTAAGGCATGGATAAGTATACTAAAACTTTCATACTAAAACAATTCAAAACATCTTAAGATGTTTTAAAACATTGCGTGCAAAATAATCCATCGTGAAAACGGCTAATGTTTGCAAAAAAAAAATCATCGCCCTAAGGGACCGTAGGCCGAGAGCTAAAACATTTCTCGCAGATGAGTTCATCGTGAAAACGGCTGGAGCTAAAACATTTTAAAACATTTTAAGATGTTTTAAAACATTTCGCGCAAAGTAATCCAACGTGAAAACGGCCAAGAACGTCCCATTTAGAGCGGGAAGTTCTTTTATGTCAGAAAATCGAAACAAACCCTAATCATTTATTTAGGCAACGAATCATACAAAATGTTTGTAATTTGATTGACTAATTGATGAATCTTGCCAAAAATCTGAAGGGACCTCGGAAAGAAACATTGAATGAAATGAAACGAAATGAAATGCCCGTGAAACATGCGGGTTCTGATGCGGTAAACTAGAAAATGTCTGCTCTACTAGCATTAAGAGTGTCCTTTTAAATATAACAATTTTTTACTATTTTAAAGATGAGTAGACGAAATTGGGGAAAAAAGTTGACATCAACGACAATCCATACCAACTTTGAAAACGTTTCTACGCCCATGCTGTTAAAAAAATGTGTTATCAAAAACACGTTTCATTTTAGCTAACGCCGCCTTTTTCATGCTATTCCCGAAAAACCTCAGGGAGGGTCAAAACGACCAACACCAGGGCGAAGGCCGAAGGTTAATGGGTGGTAGCGTTATTGGCTTAGAAGAAAGCCTTGCATCGTGACCTCACGGAAATGCCGGTTGTGATAACTCAGAAACTGTTAAATCAAGTGGTTAAAACTAGCCACATGCACAATTGGGCGCCTCAGGTACTCATGGAAATGAATTTTCGTCGAAACCTGAAATGCAGTGTGTTCTGGCCCTGCCGACCTGTCTCGGAATACACAATACCTGAAAATACTTTATCAGACCATCTGAAGGCCGCTTCAAGACCGGGATAAGCCATAGGATTAAAACCCCTAAAAAGTATCAAAAGAGACTGGAGTGTAAAAATACAATTTCAAATCAGCCCTTAAAGACCAACCGGGAGCCCCTTGCCAAATTGCCCCCGCCCCCGCCTAAATGCGATGGCGGCGACAGCCCCTGGCTCTGACGGAGTTAAGTTGAGCATATCCGAGTTTTCCCGGCGCTTCCATGGACGTCAGACGGATGTCTGTTGGAGAGGAAAAATAGGAACCGGCACAGACACCGCCACCGCACATAGATGAGTTGGCACCGGCATTAAGCCCGGCCACATGCACCTGCTACGCCAGGCAGCCAGCAATCTGCATGTCTACTTCATTATACACTAAACAATATTTTAGCCCTGAACTTGGCTGAGCCCGGCATGAGACCGGCAAGCTTAAGTTCAGAGGTCCGCCGGCCCTGAATTTGAGCCCGGCGCCGGCTCCGTGGTCCTAAAATTTACAACTCTAGCGTCTGCCGCCCCAATGGTCCCCGGTCTTAACCGCACCCGTCAGGAATGTCTACCTGAGGGGGTCGCCGGAGGTAGTTTAACGGAAGCGAAAGGGTCCGGACAATTTTCCGGACGGACTCAGGCGGCGTAAACAGGCCCGGGCCGGCACTGACGGCTGGTGCGGTGAGGACCGGGACGGCTGGAGTGAGGACCGGGCCGGGCCTACTGCACTGCCTATTCCTACTAGTGTACCTGCTAGAAATGCAAAACAAATGTTTGATTTATTATGTTGTTGCCAATAAATGAAATGTTAACAGTCAAGACAAGTTTATTTCAGTATTTAAGAAGACAACTCCTTTGTAGTAGCCTGAAATGACTCAATGAACAATATTGAATATCTTCATTCTGTAATGTTTTTATACCTGACAACCACGGACAACCACATAAGTCCTTTGAGCTAGTATGGACCATGGTATGGAGTGGCAGCGAGTGGTCGTCTGCATGCCGATAGACGGCGAAAACAACCACGCCGTCGGCGTAGACACAGTTATAGTAGTTGGTGTGATCCTACTAGAAGCAATCACAGCGAGTCACTGGCGGATCCAGATGGGGGTAGGTAGGGGGTGGGGTCACCAGGGTCAAATGCCCCCCCCCCCAAACGCCTGAAATCGGCGCAAATTTACACATTTCCTGGTATAGAAAGAGATCTACGCAACTTTTACGTAGAAAAGTTTATTTTAAAACGTCTAGCAATGCATAAAGGAGCGAAATCATTTTTTTTCATGAACTTTTTCGGAGTGATGCCCCTCCCCCCTATGGCGCCAAAAACTAAATCCTAGATCCGCCAATGCAGCGAGTACAGAACGGCATGCAGGTGTGAATATTATAATCTGCCTCCTAAAATAGGAGAATGAAACATGGAACTTGGTTCCAATCTACAGTTTTCTGGATGGTAAATCCTTTTATTCCAAGCTGGTGTAGATTACTGGGATCAACTTTTGGTTGTCGAAATATGTCTGTAGATGGGCTCGCTGGTCGCCAGTGGCGCCGGCAGGACGGAATGATTTTTTAGCCCTGCTTAACTGAGAAAAAAGTACTATCTTTGAAGAGTAAAAGGGTCATTGTCGATTTTAATTCTCCCAGGAATGCTGCCAAAACTCTTCTTTGCTGCTATTCGATGACTCAGCCAAAACTCTCCCGCAAGTATGGAGAAACTCCGCAAAAACTCTTCTTCAAGAAAAAAGGAAAACTTCTGTCAAAACTCTCCCTAAATTATGTTGAAGCTCCTTCTTAAAACTACCGCAACACCAGTGGCGGATCCAGGATTTTTATTGAGGTGGGGGGGGGGCTCAGGCTCTGATGGGTGCTTCTTTTGGCAGCCCCCCGCCCCTGAGGGGGCGCCGTTGCCTTTCACCCAATAATATATTTTTTTTTAGTTTTGGGGTAAAAAGCTTCAAATTACGAATAGTGTAAGAAAGCGTTTTGCAGAGAGAGTGTCATTTCTTTTTTTGACGTTTTGAATTTGCAATTTGCATTAAAACTCTATGTTGTACGAATTTTCAAACACTTGTCGTTTTTACACCAAAAACGGCATGCAATGACATCAATAAAAAGTAATTATTCCCAACGTACTATATTAATATGTGCAGGGGACGATATCTAGCCGTTGGTTTTGGGAGAAAGGGCTAAGAACAGTGCGGGGATTAGCAGGCCGTCAGCGAGGAAGTCATTGACCAGGGGAGGGGGATAGGGAGCGCGTGGTCAGACCATCTACAACTATGTACATAGGGGCTTCGCCGATAATTTGTAAATGGGGAGTCTGTTGTAATGATGAAACAGATGTTCACTGTTAACAAAGTTTAGCACCATGGTAAAAACTTGCATGTTTTCCCGGATTATTTTAAGCAGGCTAAATGTGTGCTACACTATTGAAAAAGTGTAGCACCATGGTAAAAATCAGCATGTTTTTCGGCTTATGTTAAGCACGCTAAATGGGTGCACCCATTATCCTCCTTAAAATAAGCCGAGAAAACATGCTGATATTTTACCATGGTGCTAAACTTTTTCAACAGTGTAGCACCATTTAGCCTGCTTAAAATAAGCCAGGAAACATGCTGTTTTTGAACATGGTGCATAACTTTTTAACAGTTCTGCATTTATTTAAACCCACTTTCTGCGTGGATTTTAACCCCTTCAGCATTTTACATGGGAATTTTCCTCTTATATTATATGCACATGTTATTTAGCGCCTCAAAGCGGCGCGACATTTTTACGGGTTTGCCTGATAAACCTAAAAAATACTCAAATATAAGCGTTGTATAATATAAGGTGTGCCTTTTAGAGGACGAGAAGTTAAAAATGTTATTCATTCAATTTAGCATTACGATGAACCAAAAACAATTACGATGGGTTCGTTATGACAATGGTCACTGATGTGACGCCGCATTTTGATTTTAGGTCGTGTAAAATGAAATTGTAATATTGAAACCAGACCGTGAGTGCAGCCAAGCCTCAGCTAACCCCTTTCCTGGGTGCACATCTCAGTATGATGTAAGATATTGGCAGGGGTACAATTAACCGCTATGCCACACACTTCATTTTGCAATTTCATTCCATTTCAAAATTTATAACTGCAAAATTTGTGTCAGAAGTATGTATGTTGCCGCGAAGCGGCGCGAATTTTCCCGTTTTTGACTGAGGGTAGCTAGATTTGACTGCTCCACAGGGAATTGTTGCGAGGAATTTGCAGAGGCCAACCGTTTGTTCCGACCGATGTGGGAGGACAAATCATAGTTTCAGACCTTTGGGGGGGAGGGCATGGCCAGTTCCCCCCTGAATCCTTCCCTGCATATCAACTGTTATTGCGCCGCGAAGCGGCGCCAAAATTTGAGATTTTGAAAGGGCTGGAGAACGAATTTTTGCTATCAAAACCAGGATGCAGGGTCAAAACGAGGAAATATGTTTGAAGCCAAAGGTGGGGTAAAAAAAATGTTGCCCCCATTTAAGGCAAAATGTGGGTCCATGGCCCCATGTCCTACCCCCTTACCCCGTAGTGTGTACAGATCTTGTATTAGACCTTTTTGTAAATGGAAAAGAACACTGATTAATTTGCGCCGCGTAGAGCCTCGGATTTTGTTATTATTTTTTAGGTCTGATAACTTAGCCCTATTTAAAAAGGTTCTATAATCTATATGTATCAGCCCATGGCACAATGCAGGCCACTCAATGAGATACTTCCCACCGCAAAGATAGAAGGAATTTTCGGCGCAGCGGGCACAAAATTCATTTTTTTATCTTAAAAGTTATAACAGCTTGGGCAGTTACTTACCAATTGTCAAAATACGTTCAGGATTTCCAAGCCATGAAAATAGGTACAAATTTAAAAAGCGAGCCCTATGGGTTCGTTCTTCGATAAAAACGACCAGCAAACATTGTGACATCGATAATTTAACAGACGCACATTGTGGCGTGTTTTATATATCTTAAAAAGAATAGTTCATTTCAACATGGGTTTTGAACTGAGATAGCAGGTTGTGTAGCCCGTGTTGAAAACCCCTAACTGGCAAGTGTTTCTGGCTGAAAGGGCTCTCCAGCCGAATATATTTGACTTTTTGTCGAAGGATTGATTGTGGCCATAAATAAAAAAATGTCAATAAATGTGCCTTCTACACCCGGCAGAGGTATCAGTTAATCTTACGCGGACTACTTCGAATATCTGATTGGCTGAGTCACGTTTTGACGTTGCCGGAGAGTACACATATAATTTTGATAAAATTAAAATGTACGTCCTTCTGTCCTGAATCGGTGCGATATATGGCTATTGTTGACATTATGAAAAAAGAGTTTGTTTTTCTGAATAGTCAAATCGTTTTGAAAAAATCGAAACTATTTCTTTTAATTTTGCACCAATTCGCTTTAAATAGGGGTTTTCAGCAATGCAATTGGGGGCACCAGGACACAGGGACACCAGGGCCTCCTGGATTCAAGGGGCATTGGTGCCCGGTGCCTCCCCTCGCCCCACCAGTGCCGCTACCGGCACTGGTGTGCCCCTGCCACCTGGTACACTGGCGCCCGTTTTGGCCTGGTACGGCCGGCGCGCGGTTGTGCCCCTTGTACACCGGCGCGGTTGGCTGCCCAAGGCCAAAAAATGTGGTGCCCCTGGTACAACCAGCGCAGTGATGACCCTGATACACCGTCGCGGTGTGCCCTTGTTACACCGCGCGATGGTGCTCAAGGCAATAACAATTGTGGCTGCCCCTGGTACACCAGGCGCGTGGTGCCCCTGCTACACCGTCGCGGTTGTGCGCCTTGTAACCGGCGCGGTTGGTGCCCAATTGCCAAAAACAATGTGGTGCCCCTGTACACTGGCCCCTGATACACCGGCGCGGTTGTGTGCCCAAAGCCAAATAACAATGTGGTGTCCCTGGTACACCAGCGCAGTGGGGTTGCCCCGGGCTACAACCGTCGCGGTTGTGCCCCTTGTACACCGGCGCGGTGGTTGCCCAAGGCCAATAACAATGTGTTTGTGCCTCGTGGTAACACCAGCGCAGTGTGCCCCTGGTACACCAGGCGCAGTGGTGCCCGCTGCTACACCGTCGCGGTTTGTGGCCCCTGTACCACGGCGCGAGTGGTGCCCAAGGCCAAATAACAATGTGGTGCCCCTGGTACACTTGGGCCCCCTGATTACACCGGCGTGGTTGGTGGCCCAAGGCCACATAAAACAACGTGGTGCCCCTGGTACACCAGTGCAGGGGCCCTGGACACCAGCGCAGTGGTGCCCCTGCTACACCGTCGCGGTGTGCCCCTTGTACACCGGCGTTGTGGTGCCCATGTAAGGAACACTGAATAATTTGCGCCGCGAGCAGCGCATATTTTGTTTTATTTTGGTTGGTGCCCCTGGTGACCCGGCGGGTAGGTGCCCCTAACGCAGAGCACCGCGTTGGTGCCCCTTCACGGCAAAACAAAAATTCCGCGCCGCTACGCGGCGCGGAATTTTTTGCTTTATTTTGCGGTGGCCTTTGGTGCCCCTTTGTGCCCCGCCGTTGGTGCCCCTTCACGGCCCAAGGGGGGGGGGGTCATGACCCCCGTGACCCCCCCCCCTTGGATCCGCCACTGCATGGCAGTGGAATATGATTCAGGTAGTTGTACCTATCTGTTTGACTGCACTCACAACTGCTGTAGTTTATGAATTTGGGCCTGAATTTGGGCCCAGCGCCGGCTCCGTGGTCCTGAAAATTGCATCTCTAAGACGTACCTAGTCTTACATATGGGCCGAAATCCGTCTTCATCTTGCTTGCTTCCTTGCGTGCGTGGGTTTCAAAACTCCCGTTTCACTCCACTGATTATGCAAAATAATACACTGTTAATTTGTCGTAAGTGAATACATGGTATAGGATAAGTTGAAATATTAACACAAACTAAAACACCAACTTTCAAGTCCATAGCATGAACCATGGAAACGTCTTCGTGGTTAAACACAAATGAACGCAAAGGAAATAAGCACGTGATTTTGACTTCGAATTGCAATCTGTCGTGGTTCTAAAAAGCGTTTTGCATTTTTCCGCATCTTCAACAAGTTATTAGGCAAGTACTGTCTTGTATGCGCCACGATCCCCTCTAAAATCGATGACGTTTTTGATGACATATGTGCTTCTGAGAAAGCAGATTACGCGTTATTTAGAGGAAAAAGTAGAGTTTTTAACTAAATATTCTGACATTTTAGTTTGCTTTTTCGGCGTAAATATAATTATTTGTTTGACTTACTATATCATGATAACTAATTTTAGCTTCTCTTCATCATTTCTGAGCTTTTCCTTCGTTTTTTTTGTTTAGCGTGAACTGTTCCCTTTAACCCTATTTCCCAGCGCGGGCAGATTTCTGCCCCCCGGTGTTTTTTCCGCCCGCCTTCTGAACCATTACGTCTATTCGTCTTGAAAACTTTCGGACTTTTTCCTAAATTATGAATGATGCGTTTTTGTGAAATGTTTGAAAAACCTCTGCCGAGGCAGAGGCGGCTCCAGAGTCATGTTTTTGGGAGATCGTTTCGAATGCGACGTGTTGCGACTGCATACTTCTTCGTAGTTTGCATGGTTGGAATAAAAGGCGTCAGAAACTAGTCGAGCTTTGTACATCCATACATAATTGGATTATACATTTTTTGGGCAGAGGCAATAACTCAGGACTAACATGGGAGGCGATATTCTCCGTCAATTTAGGCCCAACTTCAAATAAGCAGGATGATAAAAGGCGTTCCGCACATGGTGTCCCCCACGTTGTTTACCTGAATTCGCCTATGCACAATTTGTTACATTTAAAAAATTACAGCAACAAAGCCCACATGTGAAGTTCCCAAGTCCCAAACACTAAGTAAAAACACATATTTTTTATCAAAAAATCCCCCCATTTTTATACCTGAGTACGCCTATGTTTTTTATTTTTGTACTTGTCCCTTTTACATATTGAAGCGCATGACATTGTAAGCTCAAAAACGTTTTTTGCATGGAAATCGGTCGAATCACATGGCCATAATGACCTTTCAAAAAACACCCCAAATTTTCGTATTTTTTGCCCCCTGGCCCCCATTTTTTAGCAAAAGAGCAATTTTAGGGTCCAAAAAGAAAGATTTCGTCACGATGAATCGAATGGTGTTCGTCCCATCGAAATCGGCCTAGCGGTTCTCGAGATCTCTGGGGGGGGCAGAATCTGCCCCCCCCCCACGCAGGTTAACGTAATTCTGGCCGCCTGCAGGGAATTAGGTGTTAAAGGGAATAGTTCACCTTTAACATGGGGTTTTGAGTTGAGGTAGCCAAGTTGTGGCGCATGCTCGAAAATGACTTGTGACGCAATCACATTTTCAAAGAAACCTCTTAATTAGTTAATATTCAGTCCTAAAAGTCGGGACCGGGTTTACCCGGTAACTCCAATCGCTTGATTGGCTGATTTTGGCTGAGTGACGTTTGATTATTGACCCGGTACAGATGAGGTAAGACTTGGGGAAAGTGTAAGTGCTGGACAAAACCATATGTTTCAGAATACCTCATTCTTTTGTTTTGTTGCAAGAATGAACTTTGTCAGGCTAATGTGCATGCATAGTGATTTATGATGTTTAATCTTCTAAAAACTATTCTTTCTAAGCAACAGTTCTGTAGCGTATGGTGTAGCGTTCAGCGCTGGCCGAACGTTCCAGGCTCGCGTACAAATTGTTGATCTGTCCCCACTCACCGAACCCAACCTCGTACCAGTACTAGTGGTGTCAATCGGTTACCAAAATTTTGGTAACCGACAAAATTTGTTAACCGATTTGGTAATCGGTGGGTCAGGCTGCTACATTTTTGGACACTGGACGGTTAGCTGAATCTTAAACAATGCACTTTTCCACGCTTTTTCGCATTCTTATGTCCTTCCCGCATTTGTTTCCTTCTCCAATTGATGAAAATACTAAATAGTACACACTACACATCATTATTATATCAACATTTAAGAGCCACATAACTTTATAGTTGAGGCTAAACCCAACTCATCATAATCATCATCATCATCATCATCATCATATAAAGATTTAAAATATCGCTTAGAAGAGTAAGCAGGGGTGGATAATGCGGTATATGGCAGGTGTGGTCATGGCTGGCCACACAACCTTAAAAGGTTGGGTGTGCCACACCATTTTTGTGACTTTATTTAATAAGCATGATTCAAGCCAGTAATGTAATATATTGTTATCAACATTCTTAGAATAAAATCACATGACAATTCAGGAGTTAGTGACGAAGTTTGCATTCAGTATCCTGTCAAATAAAATATTTCAGTTGTTTGTACTTTTCCAAATATGCTGATCAGTTCAAGTGCTGTCAAGCGAATTACGTGGCAGCTCCCGGTTAGATATCACACAAAGTCGCAACAAAAATATACATAAAATTCACTTTTCCACATGTGTTTCCGAGATTGTTCAGCATGCATCAATGATGTCTAGTGATGTTTCCTCTTATAAGGCTTTTAGTTTCATCTCTATTTTTGATTATTATACGTCACACGTGAAAAAAGGAAATCAGATTGAGCAGAAGGAGATGCCTCCCCAGTCGCCGCTCCTAAAAAACCAGGGCAATTGCAATCGTTCGTTTGGAATCCGTGTAGCTTCATGTCATGATGGAATCACACTTTTGTCCTCAAGATTAAGACATGGTTGTGTTCCAGGCGCGAGACCGGAAGAACGCGCATCTGACTGAGCTATCCGAACCTCCTCGCCGAGTTAATGCCACGTTGTAGAAAGCTGCTATCACGAGACCACCGTTCGGCAGGGTAACCTCCTGTGCATGACAACCTAGGGCTGTGAGAAATCCGCTGGCCGCATTTTCATCTCGGAGATCTTCATGGAGTAGAGGTGGCCGTAACCCTCCCAAGTGGACCAGCAGACGCCAATCTCGGCCCGCTCTCCGTCCAGTCGCACCGCCGGCATCCTTCCGCGTAGGTAGAGTGCGTTCGAGTTGGAATGAAAACAAGACTCATACCACCATCCGCCTTTGAACATCTGTGAGCAATGGTATGAGGAGACGTCGTTGTCTTGGTCTTTTGTGGAAAACTGCTGGTTGTAATGTATCTGTAGCGCATTGCCGGCGTTGCCGGAAAAGGAATCCAGGTGAAGCCGGTACTTGTCTGCTTCGTCTGCCACGCTGAAGACGCCGTACTGGGCGAAGCGCCTCTCGCCCTCGAAGTCCTCCAGGTCGACTCTCATCTCGTGCGGCCGGCGCGCTGTCAGGCGGTGGATCAGCTCGTTGCCCAGCCAGAACTGTCCGGAGACGTTGCCGAAGCCGTCGCGGTAGCTCTGCCAGTCGCGGTAGAAGTCGAGCTGCTCCGTGTCGTCCTGGCGCCGCTGGAACACGGTCCAGCCGCCGCCGTCCGTCTCCATGTCGCAGAACACGGCCACGGGCGTCTCCCCGGGCGTCACTCTAAGCCAGTACTGACCACTGGACGCGTTCAGCCTCACCAGCTCAGAGCAGTCAGCGATGGTGCAGACGCGCGGGTCAGTCAGCTGCGTCACGGTGCAGGCGCAGATGTCACCAAGACAGTCAGCTCCCGGCATGCTGTGCTGGCACTCTTCAGACGTCAGGCAGGCCTCGCCGAACGCCGCCCGGCCGTTTCGGACGAAGGCGCCACCGTTGGCGACGGTGAAGGTACCGTCGCCTCTTAGCGAGGCCAGTCGACAGGAGCGCACTCTGTCTGTCTCGACCAGGTCGCCGGTTACACAGCTGTGATCAGCCAGGCAGAGGTGCTGGCAGTGGCAGAGACTGGAGGCCGGCTGCTGGACGTACACTGCTGAAGGAGGTGGCGACCAGGCGACGTCAGTGGTCTGCCAGAACTGCAGCAGGTGCTGCCAGGCGGGGTGGGCTGGCGGCGGGGTGTCCGCCACGGACAGCCGCCACAGCAGCAGAACGACCGCCAGCACTGCCAACAGGCAATCCGGAACACCTGGAGCAAGGCAATGCAAGCTGAAAATTGTATATTTATTATATATATTAATATATATATTATATATATAATATATTATATATAGTATATATATATATATAGTGTGTGTTTCCGCCCGAACAAAAGGGACTAAGGAAATAGTGCGCGTGGCAAATTATGCGCATAGCCAATAAATACGTGGAGTTTTTCGGGGCAGCAAAAACGGCAATGTGGAAAAATGGTAATCACTTTGGTTTGGGTTTGACAGCGGAAATATGAATGAGTGTTGTTAACTTATGTTAGTTTTTTCTATGATTGGAAAGAATCCGAGACTTTAGTATTTGCAGACACAACATTGATCTGCCCCGGACCCGGATCCAGAATTAAACAGTCAGGCGGCGTAGGGGTTCTCTCGCCGAACGCGCGCCGTAGGGGGGGGGGGGAAATATTACCCCCTCTTATCTTCCGAACCAATAACCGCAGTGAGTACGCCAAGGCGGCGATCGAAAAAAGCTCTAATGAAAAATACGAAATGCATACCTGCGATTTGGTCAAATAGGTCAAATGTCAGGTCACGTCAGGTCATATGGAAAAGTTCGAGCTAAATTGAGTTATGGTTCATACTTTCAAATTCAGAATCCTTATTAAGACTGTCAATGCACATAAATATCTCTAAGAGGTGTAATACATCTTTGCCCAAGAAAAGTGAATTGGCAATGCAAATGTCCAAGGTCCAAGGTCAGGTCAACAAAAGGTCACTTGTCGCAGTGAAAGAGGTCAAATAAAGCCTTGTGACACAGTTTTAAGGTTTATTTGCACTAAAGAATGATAGACAGTAAATTTTTTACTAAACTTGACCCCGTCAAGTCCAAGATCAGGTCATCTAAGGTCAAACACTGAAAACTGACTAATAATGAATAAACAATGCATGTATTCTAGGTTAGTTTTGTCTCCACTAAGCACAAAAATGACATTTCATATATCTATAAATCAGGTAAAAAAAAAACGTTATTTTGAAAATGACGTCTATTACCCATACTTATGCTTGGAGAGCAATCAGATCATGAAAATGAAGCTATAACTTTGAAATTTGGTCTGGATATTTCATTAACTTGGTTTCATATATACTATTCCTTTTTTTTTAGATCCTTTGACATTTTCAATTTTTTTGGGAAATCTTCCTGAAAAAAAAAGTTTTCTGGATTTTGGGGGGTCAAAAACCCAAAATTTTGGAAATCCGAAATTGCCATCTTGTAGAAAATTACATTTCCTTTCTTATACGGTTTTATGTTTGCAATTTGCTTTAAACCTATGTTTTCTACGATGCATCAAACATTTACCGTTATTCAACCAAAAATGGCATGACATGACGTCATCAAAGACGTCATTATCTCCAAAGTTCTCATTTTTGGTTTGATGATTTTTCTTAGAAAGACGTCAAATTGATGCTGAAATAGCTGTACTGAAACTTTGACGTCGTTATCTCTTACCGTTTTCAAGTTATTGCGGAAATACAGGAGGGGGGGTAATATTTACCCCCCCCCCCCTACGCCGGGCGGGTTAACGTAACGTACTTAAAGTATCACTTAACGAGTATAATAATTTAGAGTAAGCTTCATATTTTCGCAACTTAGAGTAACGTAAGAATGAGTGAAGCCACATCAGAGACCAGCCTGAAAACGCGAAGTGAAGTGGAAGGTAGCACTTCTACAACTAGCGCCAAGAGAAGTAAGGCCCATGTCTCCCAGTTGAAGGCACTGCAGGAAAAAACGAGCGGCGGAGGAAGCTGAACGGGCAGTGGAGGCCCGCAAGCGAGCCGACGCTGCCGCCGCCGCTGCTGCCACCGCCGCTGCTGAGGCTGAAGCCCAGCTAATGTTACAAGAGGCCCGTTCAGAGGCTCGAAGGGCCGCCGACGCGGCAGAAGTCGACGCTCTGGAAGTGAAGCTCATAGAAGACGACGAATTAGGGTCCCAGTCCCTAAAGCTTTTGGCAGTCGAAGAATTATGCAGAGAGGAAGAGCGGAGCCCAGATTGATAAGACCAAACCAGCTCAAAAGTCAGGGACACGATATAGGCTAGCTGTGGTGCCAGCAGAAAGATGCAGCTAATTTCAATTTCGCCGCTCGCGCTGAGATTCAAGCGACCAGAAGGCTGACTGAGTGAAATGCTTTCGTGACGTACAAACGCCGTGCTCAGCTCTGCCCAAAATAACTTTGGAGGAGTTCAGTGGCTCTCCACTCGAGTGGCCACGGTGGAGTGGGCTTTTTAGGGCTCTGGTACATGACAATGCTGCTCTCTCGAACACAGAACGTTTGACATACTTACAGTCTTGTTTAACCGGCGAGGCGCGAGAGGCTGTGCGCGGGCTTCTGTGTGATGGCAGGATGTATGATGAGGCTTTGACGGAGTGGAAGTCACAGTTCGGTGACCCACGCGCAGTTGTAACGGCAACCCTCGACAGTGTCCTGAAGCATCGCAGCATAAAGGAAAATGATGTAGAGGGGTTGATGCACTTTTCGCGTGCCCTCCACGCGGCGGTCAGTGTTCTGTCTGCCCAAGGTTTTGAAGCCGATCTCGCTGCAGTGACAAACCTGGAACAGATATTGGAGAAGCTGCTCATGTCAATGGCCTGGCAGTGGGGTCAGGTGGAGTTAAAGATGGCTCCACACCGTCCCACACTGAGTGACGTCGACCAAATTGGCTGAAACCGTGGTGCTGGCGGTCGCCGCGCGATTCGGTGTGCAAAGCACGAGACGGAGGCGATGCTCGGTCACGGTGGGCTGACCCAGGGGGACCAGCCGGGCGTCAACAGTGGATTTGGAAGCAAGCAACCAGCGCACCACTCTGGCGACAGCTGCGGGCCGACAGAAGGCACCCCATGTCCGGTCTGCGTGGACGAAACCAACCAGTTATGACAGCTGCCCAGTTTTCAAGGCCATGCCACCAGTCGACCAGCTCTGCACTCGGTCCGCGATAACAAGCGCTGCCTTATAGCCTGCTTGGTGAGTCACACTGGCCAGCCGGTGTAGAAAAAAAGCTTGATCTGCGGAGAGATGCGGTCTGCCGTTGGGAGGCCATCATCCCTCTGCTGCATGTGCAAATCGCTTTCAGTCAGCGCTCAGAGGACTACATCCATGGCCAGCTGCTGACCAGCCGAGACGCGTGATGACGACCGCTATGGACGTGGCCAGCGGGCCCAGGACAACACTGCTGCAAGTGGTCCCTGTGAGATTGCTGGGTTCAGCGGGAAAATTCCATGACACGCACGCGCTCCTGGACTCGGGAGCGGACACATCTCTCTGCGTCGAGAGCGTGCTGCGAGAGCTGTCCGTGACTGGATCAACGGAGGAGCTGACACTCGGCAACGTGGAAGGTACTGGCATGACCCGGCCTACGATGAAGGTGTCACTCAAGTTGTCACCATTGGTTGCAGATGAAGAACCGAAGCCAGTAGAGGTGCCTGAATGTTCAACTGCCTCAGCTCAATCCGACCGCAATAATAAGATTGGACCAAAAGATCGTAAGTGGAGCACTGGATGGCATATCGATTACCCGATACAATGGAAGAAGTCGAGCCTGCTGCTGGGGCTACTGCTGGTAGGCGATTCTCCAGCGAAGGCCGCGAGTGGGCAAACCGGGACAGCCAGCAGCCCACCGGACTCACTCCGGTTGGTGTCTGACAGGCAGCGTGGCGCAGCTACTTCCGTTGGGTCCCGAGAAGTGATGCACGGTGACCCGAAGATGTGCTGACCAGCGATGAGCTGCAAGCTCTGGTGACTGTTGGTGGTCCACTGAAGCGTTCGGCACGAAGTATGCCATGCAGTATTCTCGCTCCCATGAAGATCGACTAGCAGAAGAGATGATGGAATCCACCACCAAGTGGAGGGGTGACCGGTATGAAACCGGTCTTCTGTGGAAAGCTGACAGCAAGGCACTGCCAAATGACCGTCTTATGGCTATGCGTCGGCTAGAATCCACTGAAAAGTCGCTCCAACGAGCGCCAGAGAAGGCTGCAGCCTATCAGGCTACTATGACAGAGTACCTGGATAGAGGCTACGCGCGCCAGCTCTCACAAGAGGAGCTCCAAAAACACCATCCCAGGTGCTGGTATCTACCCCATCACGCGGTTACCAGCCCGATCAAGCCTGGCAAATTCCGAGTGGTGTTCGATGCTGCAGCGAGGTATGCAGGCGCCTCTCTCAATGACAACTTGTTGACAGGTCCAGACCTATTAAGGAACATCCCAGGTGTACTGCTTCGCTTTAGCCAGCCAGCCAGTGGCTCTCATCGCGCGACATCGACAAATGTTTCTACAGGTGGCGCTGCAAGAGGAGGATCAACCAGCCGTGCGGTTCCTCTGGCGTGAAATGGAGACAGGGAGGCCTCCGGACACTTATCAAATGGACAGAGTGACCTTCGGCGCCCGCTCGTCTCCAGCTTCGGCAAGCTTTGTGCTAAAGCAGACAGCAGAGGACAAGTGCGAAGACACGCAAGCAGGCCGTGTAGCAGCGTCGATTGTCAAGGAGGACTTCTACATGGACGACCTGGTAACGTCGGTAAGCTGCCCAGCCGTCGCAAAAACCATCGTTACTGAGGTAATTCTGCTCGTCTCAAGAGGAGGTTTTCGACTGAGAAAATGGCTCAGTAATGACAAGTCCGTCCTCGCCGAAATTCCCACCCGAGAGCGGACTTCCAGCGCTGTTGATTTAGCGAAAGATCTGCCGACTGAAAAGGTGCTGGGTGTGATATGGGACGCAGAGCAAGCTGAGATGAGCAGCAGCGCGCCGATCGAGGTGGCTGATGCGTGTCAGCCGGCAACGAAGCGAGAGATACTTCGCGCGGTGGCGTCAATTTTCGACCCGCTCGGATTCGCCGCCTCACCATTTGTCCTGATAGCCAAGCTGCAGCTGCAAGTTCTCTGGTCCAGTCAGCAGGGTCGGGACGAGCCTCTCACCTCGGAGGAGTCTGACCGATGGGCGGCGTGGCTATCGGAGCTGCCTCGACTGGGCGACATCAGACTGCCGCGCTGGTATGGCGCTCAAGAGATGGCGCCACTGAAAAGAGAGCTGCACGTCTTCTGTGATGGGTCGGAGAAGGCCTTTGGAGCAGTGGCCTACCTACGGTACGTGTATTCCGACAGCGTCATTCACTGTGCGTTTGTCATGAGCAAGTGCAGAGTCGCACCGCTCAAGAAGCTGTCGATAGTGCGGCTTGAAACTCAAGCAGCTGTGCTGGCGGTACGCCTGGCGGAGTCCATTGTACAAGACCTCACAGAAGAGATACACAGAATAGTGTTTTGGAGTGACAGCCAAGTGGTACTGAGTTACATATCAAACGACAGCAAAAGGTTTCATACCTTTGTAGCGAATCGAGTGGCTGAGATCCGTGACTTCACTGAACCCAGTCAGTGGCGACACGTCCCTGGTGATGAATCGGCAGACGACTGCTCTCGAGGTCTAATGGCGTCCTCACTCACCAAAGACAGCCGCTGGATCCGTGGACCGGACTTCCTTTGGCGTCCAGAAACCTGCTGGCCGGTCAGTGACAAGCGACGGGGGCTTCAAGACGAGGATCCTGAGATAAAAATGGTGTTAGCTACCCGCCTAGAAGCCAGAGAACCAGCTGCTGTCATCCCTGACCCGGACAGATTCTCAAGCTGGCTGCGTTACCGGAACGCAGTCGGCTGGATGCAACGATTTCTGGTCAACTTCGTAGCAACCCACTCGTTTGAAGACCGTCAAAGCTGGCAAAAATCTGGACCGCTATCAGCCGCAGAGCTGCAAGACGCTCAAAATCTTGTCATTCGTGAAGTGCAGCGTCGGTCCTTCCCTAACGAAGTTGCAGCGCTGAGAAGCGGAGCTCCCATCAGCGCGACCAGCGGTCTCCTCCCACTCTCTCCAGTCATAGATGAGGACGGTTTGCTGCGAGTCGGCGGACGATTGATGAACGCACCCCTGTCTGACATGGTGCGCCATCCGGGCATTCTGTCGCGGGACAGCCACGTTACATCTCTGATAGTGACGGCCTGTTCATGAGAAGCTGCTGCACGCCGGAGTCGAGCAAACTCTGAATGAACTGCAACAGACATTCTGGATACCCGAGAGGGAGGGCAACGGTGAGGAGAGTGGTGCACGACTGTCTAGTCTGCCGTCGGCGTCGTGTGAAAGCCGTGCCTAGCCGAGGATGGCAGATTTGCCGCAGGCTCGGTTCGACACGCGTCATGTGTTCAGCAGTGTCGGTCTTCGATTTTTTTGGACCCATGATCGTCAAAATGGGAGGACAACACGAAAAGAGATACGGATTTGTTGGTGACTTGCCTGGCTACACGAGCTGTACATCTTGAGATCTGTCAATCACTCAGCACCGACAGCTTCCTTAATGGCCTTCCGTAGGTTCATCTCCAGACGAGGAAAACCCAAGGAAGTATTCTCAGATAACGGCACGAACCTGCGATCGGGAGAGAGGGAGATGCGTCGGATGATCCAGGCCTGGAATGTCCGTGCCGTCAGCGAGCGTCTCGCTCAAGAGGATATCGAGTGGCATTTTAACCCGCCAGGTGCGTGCCACATGGGAGGAGTCTGGGAGCGAATGATAGGCCTGTCAAGCGCCTGCGAGCAGTGCTGGGTAAGCTGGTCGTCACAGACAGGCACTGCACACCGTCCCTGCACTGACGTTGAAGCAGTGATAAACAGCCGACCTCTGACCCACGTGTCAACCGAAGCGAGCGATTTGGAAGCCATCGCGCCCATCCATCTTCTGCTAGGTCGACCAGTCGCGTGTCTGCCGCCGGGGATCTTCGACAGCCGTGACTCAGCCAGCAGGAAGATCTGGCGCCAGACTCAGGCGCTTACGGACCAGTTCTGGACAAGATGGCTGAAGGAGTATGTCCCTGGGCTGACATGTCGCCGCAAATGGACGAGGGAGACACGGAACTTAGTGCCCGGAGATCTGGTGTTACTCGCGGAGGACAATGTGCCACGGGGCCAGTGGCCTCTCGGGAGAGTGATGGAAGTGATGTCCGGCCCAGACGGTCGGGTGAGGTCAGCGCGGCTTCGGGCCCGTGGTGGGACGATGCACCGGCCCGCCGGCAAAAATATGCATTATAGAGGAAGCGGTGTCACCTGCAGACGGTTGTCTGACTCTCGCGGGGGGAGGATGTTCCACCCGAACAAAGGGACTAAGGAAATAGTGCGCGTGCAATTATGCGCATGCCAATAAAATACGTGGAGAGTTTTTCGGGGCAGCAAAAAACGGCAATGTGGAAGAAATTGTAATTCACTTTGGCTTGGGTTTGACGCGGAAAATATGAATGAGAGTTTTACTTATGTTACGTTTTTTTCTTGATTGGAAAAGATCCGGCACTTTAGTATGTTGCAGACACAATCAATATATAGTATATATATATATATAATTATATATATAATATATATATATATATATATATATATATATATATACAAGTTTGATAAAACCACAATTATGTGCATTGAACAACTTCTTCTGAAGCTTCTCGAGATTACGCACAATACTTTTCGTATCGTCGTCTGTGCTAGCGATTAAATCGCCTATTCTAATCATGGATAAATTATGTTAATTTTGGTTACGACCGGCTTCAATTTATTTCCTAAATCGTTATCAAATAAAATGAACACAAGTAACCATTGCTACATTACATAGACATACTAAAAAATACAGGATTAATTAAATGGTGTGTTGCGACTTTTGAATCAAATCGCTTTTTTATCACATTGCACGTTACTTTCACCAAGTAGAACCCATCATTGCGCCGATATCCGCAAACGTCACTGACTCGGCCTGCACCATAAGCGGTGCTACACAGGGTGAAAACGCCTAGATAGTCACGCTGTGTATTGAGAGATGGACATTTTCCTCGAAGCAGTACGGCCTCTAGGATCTGAAGTTTTTTGCGCTTACTCTCGTGTTGAAGAACTTCGAGGTTTTCAACCAGATCCTTTCTAGTAATCTCGTGTAGCACCGCTTATGGTGCAGGCTGTTAGATTCGCGTACCCGAATACGATATTGGAAACGTTAATAAGAAACAAACCCAAAAGCGAAAAAAAAACACTGGTGTTTATACGATTTGATGTAAAGTGTGCCCTATCACAGCTTATGTAGGGGAAACGGGAAGAAATTTGAAAAATAAAATAAAAAAAGAACACCGGAGTGACATACGAATGGGGAATGAGAAAATATAATTTTTGTGTCATGTTAGGGATTATCAGCGCTCACTAGATTTCGGCCAAGCCAGAATCGTGTTCAGCTCAGATTGAATTACATCACGCCGTAAGTAGAATCAGAATTTTAATTAGTTCAACCAGGGCACTAACACTGGGTACTCCAAAGTTTGGTTTTCGGTAATACACTAGAAATACACTACAATACACTATACAGAAATACACTACAATACGCTATAGCATTAGAAATACAGAAATACACTTAAACATATAATAATATCAGGATATGGTGATCATACTTGCGACATGTATGGCGCTTTTTGTTTCCGATCAACAACTTCAATATAAGCGTAATGGTAAAGCATTGTCCCTGCGACCCCATTGGCGAGTTGTCCTTATGACGGCGGCCATCTTGGTACTTCACAAAACGTAGTCGCGGGCGGCGCGATTGCATAACTTTGGCTAATAACTCGAGAACCGTTGGTTAGGCTGACATTTTGGATCCCAAAAATCAAAGTAAATACGCTCAACCTTTATTTCTATAATACAATTTTGATATATTTATTTGAAGAAGCTCTCGAAAACTTGGCTTGAAAAAGTGGTACCTTTTAAACATGTACCCCTATGGACAGTACGAGAAGTCACGCCCATGCTACCATATGACTTTGGACCCCCCCCCCCGAGTTCAACCAAAAGCATGAATCTGTCACAGGGCCATTTCGCTTTCAATAAATAATTTTGCAACGGAGGCTCCGCCTGAATTGTGTCATGTGCGCGTGAAAAACAACAATGTTTTGCGAATATGTATACCTGCTTTAATGGTGTGCAATCATGTATGAAAAACTTTGACAAGGGGTCGTGATGATCCGAAACTGTTAGTTTAAATACATGCGGAATTTCTGACTCCGAAGTGTGGTTTATATATATATATATATATACTATCACACCATTTTTATATATAGTAATATATTATATTATAATATATTATTTATTTTATATATATATAACACCACATATATATATATATATATATATATATATTCATTCAGACATGCATAGGCCATTTAATGTTATAGCGTTGTCACATTTTGCAAGCTTTTTGTGAGTTTTTATTAACTTATTTACTGTTCGTTTCGAATCATTAGATATAGTAAAAAGCAGAAAACCTATGTTCATGTAATCGTTGTATATTAACCGATATATTAACTCTGAATAATGTTTGTATTACATACATTGTTCGGAGCATGGTCAACTCTATGAGCCATACATTATAAGTATGTTTGTACATTTATGTATATGTATTTTTATGTGTTGCGCGATGTAAAAACATGCAGTTCGTAAGTGTGATCTAAAACTATCGCTCGTGATTTTAACTTGATTTTGTTTTCCGAAATGTATTATTGTGAAAACCATGGGAGCGGAACTTCACTGTAACCTTGAAAATGAGTGTGTAATAATGGGCCCCCCAATTTCCCCCCGGAAAAAAAAACCAGTGCGGTTAAATAAAACGATACATGAACACTAGGTTTTTTCTGCTTTCTACTTATATCCCCTTACTGGGGATTTTCCCGGGAAAAAACGAACCCCAGTTAAAAAAAAAATAAAAGGTTTTTTTAATTAAAGCTCACAAAAGCCTGCAAAAGTGACAAGCTTATGACATTCAATGGTCTATGCCTGAAAGGAAGTTTTACTGCCTACCTTTCTAATATATATATATATATTATATATTATATATTGTTTTAGTAGTAATAAAGAATCCGTGTAGATGCAAACAAATAGTGTTGAGCAACGTCTGGTAGGTCGTAAGATGCTACGTACTAGTACAGATGTACACGTCCTAGGACTGGATGCATCTGTACTGACCGGTCAGTATAGTTACATACATACTGGGCTGTCCAGTACGTTTGCATCAATACTAGTACAGTTGCAAACATACTGAAATTTCAAAATAGGAGAAATCTCTGAATGCTTCGTATGTACAGACATTCCTTATATAAATAAAACAAATTAATCACATGCCATTTATTTTTGCAGTTCAGGCTGTGATGGCATTTGCCTGAGCAGGAGACCCCGTTATTTACACACTTGCAGCGTTTGGTGCATTGGTGCAGGCCTTATAACAGGTACACTTAAAATGCCCTTTGCCACCGGACTGAGCCCTTGCCGCCTCCCTCAGTGACATCTCATCAGGGACTTCCTCCACTGTGATGTGCTTGACATCGCCAGGGTCGATCTGATTCCGGGAGTAGCG
>VOPJ01016215.1:0-52070 GCA_014673585.1 Semibalanus balanoides | reverse complement strand
TACCCTGATTTTATATTTTATCTACTGTGGGTAATTCGAGACCGCGTGTACTTGCTCTCGAGCACTTGAGCGGCCACCCACTTGAGTCTCGTAGTTCAAGTTGGAATAACATATACTGTGAATATTGTATATACCGTGAGTTGGAATAAGGAATAATAATATATTTTAATGGGCTCAGTCACTGTATAAAATAGGGGCTTAGGCAAATACCCCTCACCCTGGGGCCCGTGGGGGTCTATAGGATCACAGTGACAGTACTTATAATACTTTAGGACAGACCCATAGCATATATTATATTAGACAGTATTTCAAATTATTATTTTTGACAATTTGCACCAAGGCGTGTAGGTATACATACTGAAGGAAGTATGTACCACCAATAGTAGGAGAAGTCCACATGCAGTTAGTAAGTTTCACATTTCACAGTGCTTATGATATACATACTTTGACTTGTAATTTCACAGTGCATATCAAGTTGAAGTGCATATGGATAATTTAATTTGTGTGGACAATTGGGGCCATGGATTCTGAGAGAGGGATGAAGGATTCCATTGTTCCGCTCCCCCTTCCAGCGTGGACGAGGAAGTGGATCAAAGTGAAATTAAAATCTGGTTAGAGATTTGTATTTTGTGGATTTTTATGGTACTTCAATTTATTTTTGCATCTCAGCCCCCTAAAATTTCCTGAAGAAGCTACACCTCTGCTCTGAGTCATTTTGATTTGAATACAATTAACTATTTACATATTTTGATACTAGTTGAAAATTGAGATAATGTATTCCCATTTTTAGACCCTGAGCTGGGGTCAAAGTTATTCATGTTAAAATGCAGCACTGCAGCCTTTATTGTTATTGTGATAAGGACTGTATGGCCTAGGCTAGGTTTATACAGCCTTGGCCTAGGTTTGCCTTTCCTTTTGACTTGAAGCCTGCAGGCATAGTTCAAGTCAAAATTGAAGTACCTTCTTTGACATGAACTATGCCTATAGGGTAGTATAATAGGTTTAAGGGTAAACTGAAACTGCTGTTATATGGGACCATCTGTTATACCAGTCTCCTTTGATTTTGGTTGTGTATACAATATACATGCTGAAGGAAGTATGTACCACCAATAGTAGGAAATGTCCATTTTGGAGAGGTACAAAGTTTGGGAGACCTTACATTACCTCATCAATGATCAGAATCAGGAATCATAAGGCTACTCAACTTGGAGATCCAATTTGGTACTATCACACTACCTCAATGAGCATGTGCTCATTGAGGTAGTGTGTACAAATCAGAGTCAATAAAGCCTTTCATATTGATGTCATGCTTTGTTCATGTTTTCATGTTAGCAATTGGAGAATATCTAGTGTTGATTGCTGCTTAGTGTAATAATCAGTTTATCTTCATAATTTGTTTTTGCTAAACATTGCTTATTCTTGCACAGCCACTTCCAAGATGACCCAGCACTGTTTGGTACTGCTGTCATCAGCCAAAGAAGGTTAGTGATTTGACTTATTGCTTCATCAATCACTTTCTTGACCAATGCCATGCTATAGTTTTATCAAACAAAATGCTGCCTGCTATTTAGAATTGCTCATATTTTTCTTCATTATAATTCAATAATTTCCCTTGCATGGGATAATAAGTTGCCTCTTAGAGTTACTGAAAGCATTGCATTAACAATATATTCTTGGAATCAGGATAACAGGAAAATGGAAATGCAACAAAAATTATAATTCAGTTAGTATTATATGAATGGTCAATTACTAAGGGTTAGAAATAAACTTTGAATAGTTTCCTCTTCCCATTTTTCCAAGGGAAATCATGAATATGTAGATAAAAATGTTCACATTTCATGTTGACATGTTGTAATGCTTGCATGGTTTTGCAGGTGTTTCAGCTCAATCTTTCATTCAGTGCTGCACCCTGGTCCACTCCAGCTTCCATGTTCAGCTTGCCACGCCAGGGGTGAGTACCAATAGAGGTTTTGATGAACTGACTATCACAATATTGGCTTAAAATAACATGGTGAAGTCATAGCTTTATAGGCTTGTACTTTGTCCTGGTCCTGGCTTATTGAAGCTGGGTGTATTGGCACTTGCTCATGGATATGTTGATGACAGTTGCATAATTCTCTTTCTAGGGTAAATATCCAGAATACCTGCATTCAGGGGATTCCACAACCAAATGGATGGAGGATTTCAAAACCAAGGCATTGGCAGTTCCCATGAATGTGTCGATAGTGGATGGTAAGCAAATTGTGTAAAGCTGTGTATGTCCTCTAATTGGATTACACTTATTGCAACATCACCTTGTAACTTGTAATACCCTCATGTCAAGCTGTTTGTCTATTTTCCTACATCCGCTACAACTTGTATTGAAGCCACACAACCTGAGGAGTTACCGCGTCCCTAATCCCGAACTTGTATGCATTTTGGGGGATGGCCTTCCTGTTAACAAGCCTGAATGTTCTGCCCCCTTGTTCAGCGAGCCGCTACTCGTGTCTGGTGATCCCACACTGCCCGGGAGCGCCATACGACCTGGCGTCTAGCAACGAAGTGGCTCTCATCCTCGCCCACTTCATGCAGCATTCCAGTGAGTACCGACGTAGCTTCGTTAACTACCGGCCAGAGTCGGCAACAATGTCGCGGTGACATCGGCTGGAACGTACAAATCGTGCGGTTATCTTGAGAACTACGTACTGCGTTGATTTGAAACATATTTTCCGTGCCTGGCGTTTACTCAGCGTGGGGCAACACCTCTCTTTCCAGGAAATTGCAGAGTTCGTGATCACAAATACTGTGCCAATATACACAATTTACGTTTGCTCTGTCCCACTTGTATGCAGGCTATACAAGATAAACACCTGTATACCGTCTGATGACGTATCTGTCCGTGTGTGCCATAGAGCCCATCTGCGCGGTTGGCCACGGCGTGGCCGCCCTGCTGGCCACCTCCAGCCACGCGCACCAGACCAGCTGGCCCTTCAAGGACGTCTGTCTGACGGCGGTACGTGTCAACAGTGCACAATGCCATCTAGTGAGCTCCGTCATCGATCTCCGTATTGGCGGATAGCCGGGTTGCGATAGCTCTTGCTTACGCTTGCATTGAACTGATGTCCTCGTTTTTTGTTTAATCGAAACCCGATAGTTCCCAGGATAGGTTTAAAGTGCTGATACATTTTATGAACTAATTGGTGTTCACATAATCGAATCGTATTCTCCAACTGGGATGTTCCCGATAATCGATACTGATTGTAATGAGTCAACTCTTACCTGTCAACCATTGCGCACACGCCCTCCGCACGGCACCACAGGTAGTAACCCACCACCTGCTGTTTTCCAGCCGACGCTGTTTGACCAGAGCCTGGACCGGGACTTTGCCCAGTGTCCGGCCCTGCTGGAGGATGGCCTCCGGGATGGCGGCGCGCGGTACACGGGCGCCGCGCCCGGCGGTGTGCATGTGGTGGTGGACCGGCATCTCGTCACCGGGCAGAACGAGGCGTCCACACTCACCGCCGTACAGAATCTGGTGCTCATCTGCAACCAGCTCAAGTGAGTGGGCGACCACCAGACGCGAGGGAAGGGGGAGGGGAGGCGGTCAGTGGGGAGGAGCTTTGGTCGGGATTTCTCGTCTGGAGTGTCAACGACTGTCAAGTCTCGATTTTCCGTGTATATTTGTCGATACGGAAACCAAAACGTATATTCCGCGACCGGTGAGGGATTACAAGGACCGGCCCACCGCTTCGAGGTTATTGTTGAGCATACAGTCATTCTACATTATAGCGGCTATCTCCTGCAAAATAGCAGTCCATTCTGACAATTTACCGAACGATGGTAACTTTGCATAATGCTTGAGGTTGCACTGCAGCACACATCTGTACGGCCATGCGTGGCTGTTTTGTCTGCTCAGGAAGACGGGAGCTGCAAATTCAACCGGCTGTCTTCTCACGGAACCTGAAATCTGAGGTGCGTAGCTTCACAGCGTGATCATAATGGAGATGTTTCCCGATGCTGTATCAGGGATCACTCCCTTGGTAATGATCCGCGCATGAGTTACCGCGCTTGATGCAGTGATCCCATCCTGGTTCCGATGTTATATGAGGCGGGAAGTGACCCTGTTATCCGCTGGAGACCAGTGATCAGCCTCGACGGCCGGCTAATGGCGAAGCGGGGTATATGCCGACACTTCAAGTATCCGCAGCAAGTGTACGGTGAACTCATTTACCACCGCCGCTGAAATCGCTTCGCCTGGCCGAACAACGGAAATGCCGGACATCATATATACACACGACGTGGCGCACATTCCATTATCCTTCACCGTTTGCCGCTTTACCAGAACACCCGCCCACAAGACGTCTCCGGGCGGCTGCTGCAGTGTACGTACGTCCGGCACATGTGAGATGACAGTGAAACGGCAGTGCGCCGACAGCAACTACGCACAATGGATACACCAGTTGTAATGACAATCTTATCCGGTATTCGGTGTGAGGCAGTCGGGTACAGTTGCTACCACGGTCGTTATTTCGCACCCATGCGTCGCTGCTTGACATGTTCAAGAGCTGGTGACTAGCCCAGTAATGGATGCGTGTTATTGTCCACCCAAAACAGCTCTCGGAGATAACTAAATCATTATCAAACCCCGCCGGCCGCGCCATCCCAAGTACCAACCGTTATCACCACAATGTATAACGACCATACAAGAGAAAGGCGTTTACCGACTCTCACGTCTAGCCGGCATACTTGAAGCGTGCATCACCCGACTCAGCCGTCGGTCGATCCAAGTTACTGTCCGGCCAACTACCACTTGGTTATCTATGAATAATAGGCACCCTCGCACACGATCAACGACCTCTCAATAACGCAGCCTCAGCGCCTCAGGGCTAACGTGCCCTCATGCCACCAGCGCCGTCGTTACCGCGACAATGTACCGACAACTAGAGCTTCTAACTAACACCATTAAAGCCATGCCGACCGACATCGTCGGGAATGTCTTGCCTTACAGTGCCCAGTTTTTGGCTACTGTTGGTAGACTTAGTAGTAAGTATTATAGCCGGCCATAGTGTGTGCTTAAAAACACGCAGATAGCAATGATAGTGGAAGCACCTATGACGCAACCGACCACTATGTTTACTTCTCCTTGACTCACTGGTTAATATTTAGTTCAGTTAGATTTAAGAGGCGAATTGATCCAAGAGAGGATTTCTGGATTCTCTCTTCATCCGCGACGGACTGAAGTATAATATAAAACTATTTTTGGAAAGATCAAACACCACCGTACTTGCAACAGCTATACCAAGCTCCACCGTCATGTTTGAGGCCATCCACTCCACCATCACATGGAGCAGTTGAGAACCTGACTGCAAGGCGCTCACTGAGGAAGGTGGAGCACAAGTCTCCTTCATCAGCTTCAAAGTAACTCAAAAAACTTCAATATATCGGTAAAGTATAAAAGATGTAACCAACTTCACCAAGCTTAAAAATGTTCTCGTGTGGCCTTTAATCTGCGTCCCTTATTAAACACTACTATATACTGACACCCGTAGGGTGGTAAGTTGGCAAGCTCCATCCTCAGCCTCTGAGTTTTCTCCACGATACAACAGCGTAACGCAGAGGATCGCTACCAAGGCACGTATGCACCTCGACTGCCCGCATATTTCCACAGAGGGCACGCAAAACAGCAAGCTGACCAATTCCATGGACGCACAAACCACTTAACACCTGCGCTAAAAAACGGCCCATGCCGTGGGCATGGGCTTGGCGTTGTAGCGCCCTATGCGAGCGACGGGCTCAGCCTGCCCCTGCACTTGGTTCCTAACCAGCGTGCCTCTCGTCGGACAGACGCCTGCCGGCGACGGTGGTGTTCGGGTGCCGCCACCTGCGTACTGTTCTTGTCTGGACCGGGACGCTCGGTTCACCGCTGCCGCAGGCCTCGCTGCTGCTGCTGTCTGGCCGGAGCCGTGCTGTCTGTCCATGGCACTGGCACGTGCTGGCTGCTCGATGCTGGTGTCTGTGGATTGGCTTCTGCCTGCTTGTCGGCTGGCACCTCGTGCTTGCATTTGTGCGAGGCGTGCTGGAACTGTTGCTGCTGCTGGAATTGCTGCTGCTGCTGCGGCGGCGGCTGCTGGAACTGCTGCTGCTGCGGCTGCTGGAACTGCTGCTGCTGCTGCGGAGGCGGCTGGAACTGCTGCTGCTGCGGCGGCGGCTGCTGGAACTGCTGCTGCTGCTGCTGCTGCTGCATCTGCTGATTAATTTGTTGCTGAATATGCTGCTGCTGTGGAGGCTGCTGCTGGAACTGCTGGTTCTGAGGCGGCTGCTGCTGCTGCTGCTGTTGACTCGACAGCTGCTGCTGCTGACCGGCTGCGGGCAGCTGCTGTTGACCGGCTCCGGGCAGCTGCTGCTGCTGCTGCTGCTGTCCCGCGGCGTGCGGCTGTGAAGGAAAAGTGAAGTAAGTATGACGTAGGTTAACAGCTAACACCGACAGCTCTAGAAGCCGACAAAAAGGCCAGGGCGCGCTGTTCTTATACTCAAGGACACAATGGCGCCGTTGGATGGTAGGCTCAGGCGCCACGGAACCGCGTTAGGCACCGTTTCTGTGCCGATGTCACCCCCGCCCCGTACCGCTTCAGCCCATCTCGCCTGGCTCGGACGGATCAGACCGCAGCAACAAAACCCGCATACATCAGCTCACCTCTCGCAGCATATCCGGGTGCTGATAACACAGTAACAGTGACATATCTCACAGGCATAAATCGCTCACCCCACCTCCTCCAGCCTAGCTGGGTGGCAGCGTCATCCGACTGAACTCACTGACACGGATCCCATGCCCCGCAACACAGCCGGGTAGCGGTCCACGTGGACACGTGACCGAGGCGCCGACACCCTGACAACTCACTGGCACGAACTGGGGCGCGATCGGCGGCGTGCCGTAGCCGGGCTGGCCAGCGAAGCCCGGCGGAGCCTGGTAGCCGAGGTGCGGAGGCGGCATCTGCAGACGAGCGGCGCAGGGTGCAGTGGTGTCATACGGGGCATGCAGTGACGTCACACACGCAGGAGAGTGCAGTCACGTGCGGTGCGGCACGCAAGCTGGTTAGTTGCGGTTAGACGTGCTGCATTTCACACTGATTCACCGCCTAGGCAAAGTTCGTATTTTTGTCCAGTCGGCATCTCGGAACATAGTGCGGGCGCATGGAGCGAAACTGCGCTCTGGCGCGGCCACAGTAACATGCAGCTGTTCAAGGCGGATGCAACTGTGTTGAATATCTGACCGATTTTTTGTGTCTCAGTACTACAAAAATATTTGCGTTTGGCCACATGTTCCGAGATGTGACAGTGCCGCGAGATATGACGATGCTGCTCAGAGAGAATGACGTAATAGGGAACGAGCTGTCTAGTCTGTGCTTCTGAAGTGGTCAAAATACGGAAAATTTGAGAAAGTGTGGCTGGTGTGACCGGTTCTTAAATGATGGCTCCTTAGCATCAAATAGTCTGATTTGGAGTTTTAAGGACTGTAGAATAAGTACGTGTTCTCCAAGTTAGAACATTATCCATTTTGAGCTTGATGTCATCCATATCACAACACAGCAAAGATACAACTTGAAGTCGCCAGTCGGCGTAAGCAAATTGGAGGGCGCTGATTGGTTGTCGACAGTGTCTCAGTACTAAAATACCACGCCAGACGTAATTATTGTCTGCCACTAGCAATATGCTTCCGATTGTTTAAGTAATGCAATTGAAAAAGACGGAAGACCAGATAGGACAGAAAACCAAACGGAAAACTTCGTTTGCATTGTTTCCGAGGCCTAGGATTCATCCACGAAGTCATGCCTTTAGAATCAGCAAGGAAATTACTAAGGGCGACATAGTTATGTGCGATTTCAATAGTCGACCGATACACATTACGGGGCATGGAGCTGGTACCAATAGGATCTAGGCTAGCAAACAATGGCGTCTACAAGGCGCGAAAACCAGCAAGTAAAATAGACGTAAAAAACTAGTGGTAAGTCATAACGTTAACACACCAGTGACGAAATAAAAACTAAGTCCAACAACACAAAGCTGATTAGCCACAACTGCACACTCGGCGGCGTAACCGCTCACTATTTACTGCCACTCTATCCTGCACAAAGTGGCACTACAAATCACGCCGGTTGATCTGTCTCGGCAGCACGCTCCTCACCATGCCCATGTTGATCTGTCGCTGGATCTCGGCCTGCCGATTCTGCTCGTACTTCTCGTACTCCTGCCTGGCGAACTGCTCGCGGTCGTTGACGCCCTCCCAGCCCTGGTCGGCGCGGTAGTCCTCGTGCTGTGTGCTCGCCATGAACTCCTTCAGGCTGTCGGCAAGAGGTGGAGACAGGGCGGGGTGGGTACATTGTGGCACGTTCAAAGAATACAACTGTTGTCACTGGATATATGAGAGCGCAGCGAGTCACTACAGTAATTACGGTACAAACTCGTGGTATGCCTCCGCTTTATTGCGACAGCTATGGTGTGACATTGAGCCCACACATATTATATCTAAGCCACATACCTAAGCTAAGTTGCGATTACAACTGATAGCCATACATGACGACCAATTGGTGGAAACACACAGAACTGCAACCCGACATCGTTCACACTGGCGGATCCAGGGGTGGGCTGGGGCAATAGTCGGTCCATGCCCCCAGCCACAAAAATGACTGTAAGATCGGCGCCAAAATTAACACCGATTTCCGGATAGTAGGAAGGAAGACTTCCTAAGCAACTGTTACAAAGGAAAAGTTGTTTTAAAATCTAGGCTACAATGCCATAAGAAGCGAAAACCAGATGCCTTTTTCAACAGTAGCTGCGATACTTTTGTCGAGTTTAGACCCTCCAAACCTCCCGTGCCCCCCCCACCTCAACCGTTCTCCCGATCGCCCAATGATCGAAGATTCGGATGCGTCCAAAAGCCCCAAACTGCATTACTACGGTCGAAGAAACAGCTCACCAGTGAACTCCCGCCGTCACTCTCTCTGATGAGGCGTCACCTGTCCAGTGTCGCTCACTACTGATCGAAGGCCGTCCACCTGTCCGTGTAAAAATGATTACTCATGCTGATTGAAGACGTCCCAACGTGGACGCGCTGTCTGCAGCCTGAAAGGCTCCGTTCCCTGTCCGCGTGTCTTCACCTTGATGAAGCGTCCGTCACGTAGTCGGCCTCGGCGTACGTGCTCTCCCTCATCTCGTTCATCTCCTCCTCCCGCTCGCGCGGGTCGTAGTCGGTGCCGTTGTAGACCTTGTCCAGCTCTGTCTTGAACAGTGCCATCACCTCGAGCTGGTCCAGCTGCTCGTTACCGTCCAGGTCTGCCGCGCCAGGTCAGGTCAAGGTCAGGTCACGGTCAAGATAGGTCATCGCCAGGGTCAGGTCAACAGACACTGATAGTTAGCTGATACAAGTAAATGACAATACTAAGAAAGTCACCGTTTAGCTGATAATCCACACCAGAGTAACTTACACTTTTTAGTCGACAACATACCATTTCAATACGCGTCATGGTGTTGCAAAATGATTTCCTGGCAACTCAGATTACTGCTTTATAACTATGACGGAGTAGCGAGTAGCTACTCGGCTGAACAGCCTAAGTACGCCGCCGGTGTCCACCCACCGTGCATGCGGAAGAATGTCTCCGGATTGAAGTCGTCCTTCTCCATGTGGTCCTGCTCCTCCCACACCTCCTCCAGCTGGTTCTCACTCAGAGGGTGGTGCACCTGCTCCTGAACGGCGTGTTAAACACTGACAACACGCCGTGGACCGTGGTACGAAATCTTACAGGGGTGCAGTAGTGTTGATGATGCTCACAGCGCTGAATATCATTGCGCAACTAAAGCCGTTAGGCAAAATCGCCACCAAAGCTTCTATCCGTTTACAACTGAGGGCATTCGTTAAGTGTAAACTTGAGAACGAGTTCGAAAGGCGTACACTGTTCAGTGTTCGTAGTTAAGTCCCACTTGATAGTCTCATTCCCATTTCCTAATCGATTACACGCATGCCCTGCAAATGTATGGCAAACACCGTACTAGGTCATTCATTGACCTGGGGTATTTCCCGGTGGATGAAAAGGATATGTGGGACCACCCCAACTCCACGTCGTGCCGTACCTGCGGATGCTCCTTCTTCTTCTTCATCTCCTCCTCGTGCTTCTTGACGGCCTCCTTCTTGTGCTCCTCATCCAGCGACTTGAGGTCCTCCTGGTACTTGAACTCCTTCTCCATCTCGTACTTTTTGAAGTCCTCGCGCCGCTGCCTGTCCAGCTCCTCCAGGTCCTTGGTCGTCTGCCGGGCAGTAGTCGCACATAACTCAGCACCGGCGGCCGACGCATTTAACGACACCTGTGTTCTCCACCGCCCCTCGAACCGGTTACGGCTAGCCGCAGAACGGACAAAGCTGCAGGACGTGCACGTTGCACACGGATTAGCGGCCGAATCTCGCAGCACGGCGCCGTATTTCCGCCACGCCCTACCTGTCGCCACCTTACTGCCGTCCGTACGCAGCACGGCGCTATAGCATAGCAGATTCAGACTGCAAAGTGCGACAAACTGTACACATTTCAGCCTATGCGTTTATCGGGGGCATTACAGAGTGTGCGCAGCCCACCACAGAGTGTTCATCCCGAGAACATTGCCACAGCTTGCTATATATCACACACACACACACCTTGTAAGCTACCTAGTGGGTAAGCCAGTTCTACTCTGCACACTGCACAGCATCACTCCTCACCTTATGGATCAGTCGCTTCAGATCCTCCTCCCGGAACGTGTGCGGGTTGCGATGGTCGAGGTGGTGCGGCTCTTTGATGGTCTCGCGGTTGAGGCCGTTCGAGAGCTCGAACGCCTCGGTGGCCTGGCGCCGCAGCCGGTCGAGTTCGATTCGCTTCAGCTCGTCCAGCTTAGAGCGGATCGAAGGGTCGACCACGTGCAGCTTCTCGGCCACCGAGCCGGACTGTGGGGCGGGAGGTCACGTCAGGTCAGGTCAGATCACGTCAGGTCACGTCAGGTCATCGTACCGCCATCAAGCTCGATAAGCCAGGGAGGGGAAAGGGTGAGTTATATGTCCTTACCTCGCTATCCAGATAGACTATGATGAAGAAGGACATGTGAGCTGATGCAGCTGTCAGGGGCCAGCCGCGTCACCGGCGGGTGGGAGGTCCGGGTGGGGGGGATGCACCATGGAAGCACAAACACGTGGCGTTACAAAGCCAGATAGGAAATGTGTCAAGTCGTATTCAATATTGTTCACACCCACCGGATGCGAAACATCTGTGCAATGTTTGCCACAAAGCTGCTGCGACATGAGAGAGACAAGCGGTGTGAAGCGGCGGCGTCGAGCAGGGTGACAGCTGGGGGTGACAGTTCATGTGACAGCTCTAGTAACACCGCTGATAGACCAGTCTCCCGCCGCCCAGTCGGCAGCAGCAGCCAAATGCCGCCGGCCGGCCGGTTTTCGGGGGCGAGTGCGGCGGGGGGAGGGGCATTACCACCATCGTGCCACGGGAAGAGGCCAAGGTCGATTCGAGTCGTGCAGTCACACCGGGAGCTCTGGGTATCAGTGCCAGGGCCAACAGGCCCGGCCCGCAGGGAGACGAAAGCCTCCAGCGGCGGTGACCGCGCTTGTGACCGGCAGCGGAGGGCGCGTAGGCAGATAACGTAACAGGACACCGCGACCCGACTAACCGCCCACGAGACGACACGCGGCACCCGGCCGCGGGTGGACCGCGCACGAATTGTGTGCAAGACGCGGATACCGACACCGTCAACCGTTCAGTCCGGAGTCGGCGGCACTCCGCCACGCTGGGTTCTCGACCACTGACAGGACGGTAACGGTATGAGACGTACCGAGGCGTACAAAAGGGTCACGATGAAAGTGACTCACAAGCTCAGCAATGAACGAAACGTCATTGCAACAGAAAAATGACAAGAGAGGGGTGATAAAACAGCAGAATATACATCCGTTAGCCGGAACTGCTCACCTTGATTCGGGAAAATCGTAACATGACCTTGCGAACTTGTCACATACCTGGATGTCCTCGTCGGTAGCGTTAGCTAGGATGTCCTTAAACTGCGAGTCCTGCTCCAGCATCCTTACGACCTCTTCCAGATAGTTCTTGTATTCGAGACCCATAGTCTGGAGGTATCACACGCTGCGTTAGCAATGAGAAGCTCATGATGTTTCGATTTTTCCAGTCTACGTTACCATAGGTGAAAATGACCACATACTGCTCCTTCACAACTCAAACATGTAGCACAAACGGCACATTCACAACGGATAGATCGAACGCACTGACCTCCGATCACCGACGAACGAACGCGATCTAACCTGGCGCGGGCCCGAGCTGGTTCTCTCACCTCTGACTCTAAACCATCCATGATGCCTTCCTCTGCGGGCTGGTGCGCCGGCGGTGGGTGCGCGCGAGGCGGCGGCGCCACTACAGCCACCACCAGCGCCAACCCGCAGGCTAGCTTCAGTGCTGACGACATTACGCCCGCAGACCTGCGGACAGGGCAGGTCACGGTTAGTACAGAGGTCTTGCACACAAACCAGGCTGCTGACGGGCGTGGTTTGCAACGAACCAAACAAAACATGACGAGTCGTATGTGCAGAACGAGTTTTTGCATTAGCCTTCAATAAGTCGTTGATCTTGATCTGATCATATGGGTTTCGGGGAGGGGTTCACGAATTGTGTATCACGAAACCAAATAGTTGGACACCAAATATTCATACGAATAGCTCATACCTGTGTGTTATACAAGCTGCCACTCGTATTCGTAAATATTTAATTGGTAACTGAGCAAAAAAAAAATACAACAAGGCCGACCTAATTTAGCCTAATATTATGATAAATTTGTAAGACAATAAAACACATGCCAGAAGAAACTCCTATTCTACATACAAACTCTCGCTCATGAAATTTGCGATATAAATATGTAAAACATTTGCATCGATTTTTGTGCCTTATTTGAAAAATAAACAACACCGAAAAGCACGGGCCGTTATCGAAAGTGGCAACCCCACTTTGACTATGCACGAGGTTGACAGCGACATACTCAGGAAGGTTGCCACCTTCCTGAGCTCAGGTGGTGCAGTATCGAGCTGAAAGCTTAACCATCCTAGTGCAGTCGGTTCGAGCAGCTTCGTATATTACAATCCATGTCCTCCCCATGGGTTATTGTTCATTACTGGACCATTTCAGATGTCCGTCAATTAACCCTCGCTCTACAGGAGGGGGGGGGGGCTAACGGCCCCCAGAGGTTTTTATTGAATAACTTTTTACACATGCTGCGCATCTTTCTTTTAAAAAAATCCGTAGCTGAGTTAACAACAATTATACATATCCTGTCGAAATTTCGTTGAAGTTGGTCAAGTAACTTCGGAGATAATGACATTTTGATGACGTCATGTTCGTAAAAATATAAATGTTTGACAAATCATAGAAAATAGTGTTGCAGCAAATTGCAAACGGAAAACAGTCAAGACATTTAAAATTGACATTTGTTTTAATAAAGGAATTTCGGATTTCATTTTTTAACCCCCAAAAGTAAAAAAAAAATACAATAAAGTCAAAAAATTTCCAAGAATAAAAACAGAATCAGAATGTATGTGAGATAAACAATTAATAACAATAACCAAACCAAATTTCAAAGAACCCAATATCTCTATTTTGGACTGAGTGATGGCTTCATAAGTGTAAGAAACTTATGGCGCCATTTTTAAATTCACTTTTTTTTACTTTAGTTGACCAGTTACGAACAAATAAATACCTTTTCAGTATTCAAGAGCCAAAACTGATTTAGGAACATGCCTTTTGCTTTGCATTTACCATTTTCTAATTTTAAGGTTTTCTGATCGCTATCCTGGACGTGATCAAGTCGCGGTTGCTAATGCTAATCGCCCATAGCAATATTCATCTATGGTGACGATTTCCGTGACCTAAGAGGTCATTTACTAACACAGACCTAAAAATCGATACATGATCAGATAGCTAATTCAACGAATAACAACTTGGCGTTGACCAAATAATTTTATTTTAATAACTTTAATAATTACGACGGTCTGAGCAAAATCACTATTTTTGTACGTGGTCGATCTTATGTCGATCTTACTTGACCTGGAAGGTCACCTGTTGACCTGAAACCAACAAATGATAAACCATCAGATTTATCATATGACAGGCAACATGTTGTTTTTTCCGCGTTGCTCTATTCTATGTTGCTTGGTTTAGAAGTTAGAAGGGGGGCTATCAGCCCACCTCCCCGTAGGGCGAAGGTGAAAAACGCTCCCGTAGGGCGAGGGTTAAAGCTCGCTTAAAGGGAGTGTGCCTACTCACATTGGTCATGTGGAGTTGTTGACACTAGTCTGTAAAACATATTTTGAATTTAGGCCATGTTAGGGGAGACCGGGACACGTTCTGTCACTTTTTCGTAATTGCCCTGGCGGGCCCACACTTTTCAGATTGGTGCATTTGATACTTTCCCAATACTTTACATTACATCCAATTAGCTTTCAAAATCGTTTTATAGGGAGTTCAAGTGTATCTCAGTTGTTTCGACACCAGGTACGATAATGTTGGCGATTGACTCATTTTACAGAACCTGCCCATATACGGGGACGTTTTTATGTCACCTATAGGACACATTCTTGTCATTTGATGGGGCACTTCCTGTTATCACGAACGCGTCATTTGTGGGTCTCTGCAAGGGAGAGAGGGTTTCATTCATTGCCACCATCAATAGTGGTAGGGAATGACGGCTATATACGATCCCAAACACTGCATTTTTGCGTTTCTTGGTTATCGTGCACGAATCAGAGGTCCTGAGTACGCCTATGATTTTCATTTTGAACTTTCCCCTTCATACATAACCCGGCAGTCACTGGGTATTTCTGTAACACGAGTCACTGGGGGGGGGGCTTTTTAGGCCCCCCCCTTGTATCTTCGGAACCAATCAAAGAATCGCGCTTGAACCAAACGGCAATCGAATAGCCCAGAAAATTCAATTCGTCGTAAAATAATTTGTGTTCATGTTGCCCTAGAGGGGTCCAGTGGTGACGTCACAGTCAGGTTCAAAGGTCCAAATTTACAACAAAAATTGTTATAGAACCATATTTACATCAAAGCCAATTGGTTGCAATCATTGATCCACCCAGATTGCTCTCAAATGTAGCCCACATCCAGCAAATTGGCTAATCGGGATTTTTGCCAAATGTCAAGGTCAAGGTCAGGTCACATAAGGTCACTATGCCAAAAATTATACGAAAGTCATGCAACACATGTTGAACATACTATTTTACGTGTAGGACACGAAATTGATACTAATTTTATCACCTGATTTAAGGTACGTGATTGAAAGGTCAAGTAAAGGTCAAAGTCATGTCACAAAAAGTCAAAATTTGAAAATGATTAATACCGTAAATCATTACATTAGTATAGACCGGTTTTGTCTCAGAAATACAGTGCTGCTCTTTATTTGTCTGTATCTGGTCAAAAAATGACAAAAAATTGAAATTTCAAAAATTTGAGGTCTCGAGTTTACCCATACCTTAGATGTCATCACTCAGTCGAATACAGGATTTCATTTGGAAATTTCTAGTATGGTTGTTGAATATGTATAGTTATTTAACATATATTCCGTTTTATGAAAATCCTTTTAAAAAGTTTTTGATTTTTTTATCGGCTTTTTCAAAAAAGAATTTTTGAAAAAAAATTGGGTCAAAAAATCACTTATTTTTCAAAAAATCGAGGATAGCCATATTGTTAGCCCTTACATTGCTATCTTCCCCTTTTTCGGATCCATTTGGTCTATTACATGACATTTTCGTACAGTCTCCTAATGTTTAGCTGATTTTGGTGTCCAAAAATCGTTTTTAGTTGTATCTCTTTAAGTTAGGCTTTATCTAAAAAAATCTGACGAAATAAAAAAAAAAAGCAAAGGGTGTCTCGTGAAAAAGATGCCCCGGGTCAGGTACTAGAAGTTTGGCGGTGATAGCTGCATTGTTTCGTTAGATATTTTAGCGATACCCAGGGGGGGCTAAAAAAGCAAACCCCCCCCAGTGACTCGCGGGTTAAAGACCCATGACATAGAAAGTCAACAAACGCTTTTTGCATTTAAAATCGTCGAATGACATGGCTACAATGGACCATTCAAAAATCCAATATTTTCGAGCTGTGTTTCCCACTTGCCCCCATTTTGCAACAAAAAAACCAAATTCGGTGTGTTACAAAAAGGAAAGATTTTGTCACAACCGAATCGAATGGTGTTCTTCAAACCCATCGAAATCTGGCTAGCGGTGCTCGAGATCTCTGGGGGGGGGGGCAGAATCTGCCCCCGGCAGGTTAACGTAATTCGTGGCCGCTGGTGAACTGCATCGGCACCACCCGATTCGTGTTTTACGGCTTGTAGTTGTGTTTACCATATCTGTAAACCACAGGGCAATAATTTTTTATGGTCGTTTATAAGCGATTATGACTTACGATCCATGAACAGATTCAGTTTCACAGAACCTGCCCAGAATGGGTGACCAGAACCCTGCCCCACTCGACACAAAGTCACACTTTTCGTTTTTTACTGAAAACTTGCGAGAATGGGGCAGAATAACGCTCAGCATTATGTTCTCGGACATTCCTATAGGGCCATGACAGCCATTCAAAGACACTATACAATTATCTGAATGGCCACAAACCAAAATGTTGTTCACTGATAAGAAGTTTGGATTTCTGTTGAAAAACAAACTTTTTATAATTGGATCGATCTGGTCGCAGGCATGCTGTTGCATTGATTATACCGGGCCACTGCAAGCACAAAGGAACATATGTTACGAAACAACAATATACCTGCGGTGGATAGTTCACGAGGAAACCCCGCTGACATAATGTTGCCCCGTACAGAACGTGGCCCCGTTCTCCCCTACTTCATTTTCCCCAGGAATCACTTTAGTTTGCTGAGATATTCCAAAGTCCCAATCACATTACTGGCAGTACTTAATTATCGATATTCGCCAGAGAGCTTTCGCTACTAGAAGCATTGCTCTTAAATTACAACGCTAGCATATATTGTAGCCTCTGGCCAATTTAGAAAAAACAACTCGGAGCACTGAAAACAGCTGCGAACAGATTCCTCGATCACTGTAAACAAACCTATACATTGCTCATAAAGGTTTGTTTTATCGTCTTTAGTGCGCCATTATAGGTTAACATCTTCGCTACTCTTTTATAGTGATTGATCGTTTTATGAGTTTGAAACAAAACAAATGCCCAAAAACAGAATATTAAGTAAAATTCAACAAAGGGGCTCAGACGTGCATTTATCCCGTACCAATAATCAAAAGAAATAGCTCTTACCGTACATAAAAATATATTTGACATTTTCAAAGAATAGGCACCACTCCCTTAACTAATACTGACATAACTTTCATGCGCTGTCTTCGGCAGCCACCTAGATTGTGAACAACTCGTATCAATGTTCAGTTTGTCTGTCCCGGCCCGGCGTTCTCGTCATACAGGGCTTGGCTTTGTCATGTGCCACCAGGCCGTGTCAATTCTGTACAGCGTTACTTCCTGAAGCAACGCTGTACAGAATTGACAGCGTTGAACGAGGTGGATATTGAGAGAAATCAATATCCTCCTCCTTCTGGAATAGTAACGTCCTCTCAGCATTCATCACACTCTTGAAAAAGGATACGTAGCGTAGCGAGTACGTAGCGAATTAGGCCTTAGGGCACATTTGCACCTGCCTCACGGGCATGGGTATTGGTACCATTGGGGTAACAGGAGCAATGATAGGTATCGGCACCGATGTGCAACACACTGATACGTCGGCGATGGTGCCTGTTCGTGAACAGAAGGCTCAGCAGCGACGCTTGCTTAAGCTTTTTACTTCACCCATTGAATTTGGCTTATATTATAATATAATAAAAAGAAAGCGAAGCCGATATATATGCATGCAATGCTTTGCAGACACCAAGAAAGCCGCATTCGAAGATTTGCGTGTACGAAGTAATGCATTTCAAAATAATATGCAAATGAATTCAAACTGCATTTATTTTCAATATTGGCTATTCGAAGAGAAGTAAATACAAATCAACTGTATGTGAATATTCACACACAAAGCGATATTTTGCGATCGAAGTTCCTGCATGAAACGTCTTGTTCAGGGTGTGTGCACACCGTCAGCGGCAGAAGCGCCAGCTGTTTATATTGTACGCAATAGATCGGGTGACGTCACAGCCGGGAAATCCGGCAGCTCGGTAGACGAGGGGGATGGGTCGCGCTCTACGCCCTTACCCCGCCCAGAAGCCTGCGAGGCCACGGCTCACAGTTGGGCGTAAATGGACAATCCAGATGGGGAATCCCGACCGAACACATACGTGAGAGGAAGATGTAAGATACGTAGCGTAGCGAGTACGTAACGAATTACTGGTAAGCTGACTCATACTGGTAACGACTCATTTGTTTTAGTAGACACAAGTCTGACTTAACGACCGAAGAACTGACTCGACTCTGGACTTAAGCAGTGTCCTGAATTTCACAGATATGAGAGGAAAGTCACACCCAAATGAAGTTTTGTGTCACATCATTTGCCATCGAAACGACGTAACTATGTAGCAACCTAGCTAAGCCATATGAAGCAAATTCAGGACGTGCTATGCAAACAAAAAGTTTCTGTGAAAGATGTCGAAATAATTTATGTTTGCCACTTTTCAGTTTAGAAGCTTTCAAACCAGCTGATGTACCTTTTAGTGGCACAGCTGCAATACGGGATCATTTTCTGTATAAAAGACGTCCTCTGAACTTGCAGTGAAATTACTCAACTGTATTTTTTCTTCTAAATATTATCGGAAGTTATGTGTTGTTAAATATACAGCAAACTGACCAAGCATCGATAGTTGCGTTAATATCATACAAACTGTAACTTCAATATTCACCTTCTGGAATAGTGGCATCCTCTCAGTATTCATTACTTTAGCAAACAAAATGACACTAGACTCGAGTGCTCTTTCTTCTCATAATTAAATTCGACTCGACTCTAGACTCAGTGCTTTTTTAATATTCGACTCTTTTAAAAACTGACTTCCCTCTTGAGGTGCTGTTTCAGGCAAATTGAATCGACTCAATGCAAGTGCTGTTTTTTTTTCATGGAATCGACTCTACTCTTGACACATACAAAAAATGTCTGACTCATGAGCCGATTCATGACTGAGCTAAGTCAGTTACAAGCCTGTGCTGACCGATCAACATTGAAGCTTTTGGTTTTAATTTAGAAAGGAGTGATATGATCCATGAAGAAAGTAACATAAGTAACATAGTATGTTTCAAGTACTGAATGAAAACAAACCAAACACACCTAAACATAATGATTTATCATGAAATTATTGACATTTCATGAAACATAACATTGATAAGATAGCCGCAGGACATTTCTTCCTGTATACTTCACATAACATACAAAACACCGAATGTGGGAAAGTGTGGATTTAGACAAAAATGTGTTTCTTTACATCTGCTGAACTTTTCAGCCAAAAATAACTGTAAAAACAAGGGGCGAAACTGTTAAAGCTTTCAGTGTCTGTTTTTAACTAGCCAGGTCTAATGCCATGGCAAGCCATGGCCCATGCCATACTTTACTCATATTATATGATCTTGCAAAGATAATGTACTAAATTTAACACACATGTAAGCTGGCACATTTTTTAAGTGTTACAAAGTTTTATGCAAAGTTAGGCACTAATTTATGGGTATTTGATTAATTAAAGACTAATTAAATTTGATGAGTATTTAAGGCTTCTGTAAATAATTAGAGGTGGCAAAACGGTGGACCCGAGGAACCAGTCTCTAGACCCAGTCTGGACCCCCAGTTTGGTTCCTGACCTGGTCCCGCCAAATGGATACCGGGGTACAGACTGGCGTGCCAACTTATTGTTTCATGCTGTTTTACGGAAAGTAGGAACACTTGATCCGCAGGTGTCTTTGTGCTGATTGGCCTATCTAAACTTTATGTATTCTGCAAACGACAAGACTTATCTTTGACGGTGCACAACTGTAGAGTGCACATTTGTCATGATAGTGCGAGACAACACATTTTGCTAATGGGTCCGTGTCCAAACTTGCGGTTGCATTTCTAACTGGGTCCATTTTTTCAGCTTTTTGGACCGGTTCGGGTCTGAGTTCCTCAAAGGAGAAGATATCAACTTTTCCAACCTCTAGTAAATAACCTAAACCTCACAATTGCTTAAGGTACATGGTTTACATGTTTGTTTGTTTTTTACTTCTAAAGCTTTGGCTTCTGCGTTCTTTTAATTAACCACTTTATACATTGATTCAGAGGACAAGATCATTGTATTTTTATAGCTTCAGGTGTATACGTATAGCTTCACTTTGGCACAAAGGTAGCCAAAAAGAGTCATATGAAAACTTTGTGTTTGTCAAATATAATGCATGATTAAATGACACTTACTAGCCAAACATCTATAGTTGTATGATTGTTGCAAGCAGATTAGTATCTTGCTAGCCATGAAATAAATTAAACACATACGTACATCTGCCATAGACAACTCATTTGCAAAACCATGCATGCACTAGGCAGGTACATCTTGTTCTGATCTTAATTAGATGAGCCTGGTAGTTGTTTCAAAGAAAGTATAATAATTTATTAAATAAACAGTGATGTTAAATGCAATCAAGCCTCATTGCTTTGAAATCAACATTAACACAGCTGGGTATCTGGTACCATAAATCATAGCACAGATATGAGCATGTGAAGTGTGAACACATCATGGGCTTATCACAGGGTTTGTTATGACAGTTTCAACCCATTGTATAGGTATAGTATAGTATAGTTGTAATGACTTGGAGGTAGCAAATTGCTATTTGGTGTCCATATCGTTTTGTTTGATTACTGTGATCAGGGGACTGGTGGAGGTGAGACTGGAGTATATCTAGCTTCGCCTTGAATGTATTGTTGTGGTGGCTTAGACTACTTCCTTTTGGCAACTTTTTCCAGCTGTTCACGACTTTTGAGAGAAGAACCTCGATCTGGCTTGATGTGTACTCTTCTTTGTCTATCTTTCAGGTGAATGTCCTCTTGGTTGCCTAAGCGCAGCGTGAAAAATTTATCCTTCCTGACACTTATTTTCCGCGTCATGATCTTATTACGTCTCGATTGTAGTCCCCCCTTTTTATCCTATCTCTGATGGTTGAGGTCTTCATTCTCTTCAGCCTATCTGATATGGACATGTGTCTCCAATTCTCTCACTAGCTTTGTTGTCTTCTTTCACTTTTCTCAAGAAAGTCTATGTCCTTGAACAGCTTGGGGTCCACACCCTGTATAAAGTAATCTAATTAGGCGACGTACGTTGTTGAGAACAGTTGTGAAGTTCATCTTTAACCTGTCAAAAGAACTTCTCAATAACCTCAGTGCCACCATTGCCCTGTTTGCAGCCCTCTGGCAGTGAGTGGAGGGCTGCAGGTCACTTGTTATTGTCACTCCTAGGTCTCTTTCAACATTCGTGGTCTGCAGTTTTTCCCCCTTCATTTCATAGTCAAACTCTGGGTTACTTGCTCCACAATGCATTACCTTACATTTTTGAGCATTGAATTGAAGGAGCCAGTTCTGAGACCATCCACAAAGTATGTCTATGTCTGCTTGCAGGATTTCCGAGTCTACTTGGTTGGTTATTTTACGGTACAGCTTCGTATCATCCGCGAAGAGTTTTATGTCGCTCTGGACCAGCTCTGGAAGTTCATTGACATATATGACAAACAAGATAGTCCAAAACTGCCCCTGGGGGACTCCGCTCGTCACAGCCTCCAAGCTGGAAGTTTCTCCCTGAACCACTACGTTCTGTGTTCTCCCTGTCAGAAAGTTCCTGATCCACTCCAGGACTTGCCCCCTTATGCCATATGCTTTGAGCTTCTTCATGAGCCTTCGATGCGGGACAGAGTCAAATGCCTTTCTGTAGTCACAGTAGATTATGTCCAGACTGTTTTTGTTATTGTCCAATATTTGTGTCCAGTCCTCTAGCGTCTCAAGCATGTTCGTCAGGCACGACTTCTTTCGTTACAAATCCGATGTTTTCGTACTTAAAAGTGCTCTGTCTAGTAGATGTTGTGTCATATGTTTCTTTATGATTCGTTCCAGTATTTTACACACTTGACTAGTAAGACTCACAGGTCTATAGTTTGTTGAACATTTCTTTGATCCCTTTTTGAATATTGGCACTACTGATGCCCTCTTCCACTGCTTTGGTAGCCGACCTTCTTGGAGAGTCTTCGTGAAAATCAACAAAAGTGGATATGATATTTTGTCAGCACACTTTTTGAGCAAGTAGGACGACACCTCATCTGGTCCCGGTGCTTTGTCTTCGTTCAGGCTTTGAAGTTCATTGTGTATTTCTTCTAAAGTGACATCAATTGTCTTTAAAGAATCTGCTTCCTGCACTCGATCTGCGAAATCTGGTAATTCCCCATCTTGTTCCTCCACAAAGACTGAACAGAAAAATGTCTGCAGCTCTTGGGCTATTTCTTCTCCTGTGTTGGCAAAGCTGCCATCTGATCTTACCAGTTGTCTAACTCTATCCTTAGTTTTACCCTGTGACCTGATGTATTTTGCAAGCATCTTCTGTTTTTTCTTCTGCTCTATCTTTGCAAGTTCGTTTTCGTAATTCTGCCTTGTCTGGCGTATCAGGCTCAATGTTTCGTTTCTGACTCTAGCAAACTTACTGTAGTTTTCCTTTGTCTGATTTTGCCTATATGCTTTGTATGCTTGATACTTTTGTCTGACTTGCTTTTCTAACCCCTTATTCCACCACGGTGGACTCAGTTTCAGTTTCTTTCTGACCTTGTATCGAGGGACATGTTCACTCCTGCAGCACTGAATCTTCTCTCTGAAGTACATCCAAGCATCTTCTACATTCATATCATTCATGACGTCCCAGTGTACATTTGCAAGTTCCTGGTTAATAGCCTCATAATTTCCTGCCCTGTAGTTAAATGGAGGAACACCCTTGGGAGGATCATGTTGCTGGCTGCTAATTCTGTGCTCCATGTTATAACACATGGTCACTTTCCAAGTGTTTCACATTTTCACTCTTCTTATTTTGTTTTCTTGATCTGTGAAAATTACGTCAGTGGAAGGGGACACCCCCTCCCTGCTGCCTGTGTAGAATGACACATGCTGACGGAGGTAGCAATCCTGAATTTTGTTGTAAAACTGGGTTGCGTCAGAATCGATTGGGCTATCAACAGATCCATCTACCCAGTTGATCTCCCGAAAATTAAAATCGCCCATAATCAAGTGGTCTGTTGCCGAACCTCCTAATTGCATCAAACAGTTAAGCATTTCCTTGATTGTTTCTCATGAGCACCGTTCGTGTCGGTAGCAGATCCACTAGGAGTCTACAGGTTGGACTCATGTGTACCATGCACCACGCTGACTCATCAAACTTAAAGTTGTTTAGTACTTCACACTCATTGACCTTGAAATGATCCTTCAACAGAAGAAGGACTCCCCCACCTCTAGCTCCTTCTGTCTGTTTTCTTATTACTGCTGTTTGATATTCCTTCACATGAAATTCATCCTTTAGCCAAACCCTTCAGTCACACCAATGATATCTGCTTTTGTTGTATCAATCCTATTCAAGAATTCTTGTTTCTTGTTCCTCAAACTATTCGCATTTGTGTAAAAGCAAGTCAGTGTGTCCTTGTTCCTGTTTTTATTGTTCCCTGGGTACGACCTTGTTCCGAAAGATCTTGTGCGTGTCTTTACCCTTTGCTTTAAGCTCATCCCTAAGCTCTTTCTGTCTAGCTCTTTCCTCTGGTGTGAGGTCCCGGGTGATGTACCTGTTCTTAAATCCGACCTCTGTCAGTTTGAACCTTTTTCTGTAAAGAGTGTCCAGCTGAGCTTTATTCTTCAGTCTGACCAGAAGCAACCTTGGTCTTGCAGAAGGGCTTTCCTTCTTTCCTAGACGGAAAACTTGGTCTATTTCTACATAAGCGTCTTCCCCTTCCAGTGCCCGTGACATTTCCTGAAACTGATTCAGGTCAAATTCCTTTCTTACCTCCGGCTCAGTTGCGTCTGATTCTGGGATGTTGTGAATGATAAGGTTCATTTCTCTTTCCTCCTTATTTTCCTGCATGACCTTCTTTATTTTGTCTGAGCTTTGAAGTATCGCCTCTTTTTGTTCACTGAGTTTCTCCACTACTTTCATTTCCATGTTGTTGATCTTTTCCTCTAGCCCCTTTTCTGCTACTGTCTTACTTTTGTCCCTGTTGATTTTCAATGAGTTTTTCTCCGCTTGTTCCACCCTTGTACAATTTTGTTGAGACTCATTCTCCGTGAGGCTTTCCTTACAAAGTTTGCACACAGAAAAGCCTGTGAAAGTCGATAGCTTGAATGCCTCAGCACTCAAACCCTGCATTTGGATGAAACCATTCGTTGCAACCCTCACATTCTATGGAGTTTTCTTTTTTCCCTAGTATGCGGCCACATGATTTTTCTTGACCCCCCTTGCATTTATGGGTCTTACCTTTCTTTGCTTGCTTTTTTCTTGCTTTTAACGGATGTAAATCCGTCCTCATCACCCTCACTTACACCAGTCCCATCCTCGCTACCACTGTTTTTCACACTGTGTCAAGGACATATTTGACGCGAGGCGCTCGCGTGTCTTAGACATTTTTTTTTTTTTTTTTACACAGGCTTCAAGTTTTGCTGTTCAACTACAATTTGCAAGACTAGGCTAGACCTCCAAGAATAACAAAGGTGCTGTGTTTTATTGAAAAGGAAGGAGCCACAGAGCACATCCACCCTTCCACGGGATCTGGGATTGTCCAGTCTATGTGCATAACCTACACAGAATGTTGTCAAGCTATATTCATATACAAAATGTGCCTTTAGCGTTATCTTTATGTGTCATACAATGGAAAATGCAAAAATCCAACAAATAAAGTTTTTTACTATCTTTACCTTCATGATCTTCTATTTGAAGCTATTTTGATTGATTATTTACATAATTTCTGAAGAACAATTCTAGTATTATGGCCAATAAAATTTTATAAACCACACTAACACAATGGAAGGAAACTAAAATCACTGATGTGTATTTGTTGTATTTAAATGCTAAAAGCAAAAATCAACAATTCCATTTCAATTGAGATTTAATTGAGAATGATATATGCACTTGTTAAAATTGATAAATTTGAGTTTCATGAAAACGGCAGTAGTCATTAATAGTTAGTGTTGCTTATTGTCAAACGGGGTGACTTAGATCTGTGGGGTGACTATGATAATGCCCCGGGTGACTTTGATAGGCCATGCTGCAATATAGTCACAGGCCTTCAGAGGACCCCTTAGCCCTACTGAGGACCTCTCTGGCCTTTTGAGGTGCCCCCAGCCAGTCTGAGAGGCCTCTAAGGCTGACATAAGGCCCTTAGATGGCATGGAGATTTTCAGGTATGACATGAGGATCAATTCAGATTAATATCTGTACACTTGGACATACTTTAATTTTCATTAAACATTGTCAACAAAACACAGCCCCATATGGATGAGTATAGGGATCAAAACAGTGATCCTTCGGAAATTAAAATAATAACATACAACCTGGCAGAACACTACCAGCAAGATAAACAGCAGGTGGGATGCATAAACTTACCGATAAAAAGATGGACCAGAAATTTTGCCAGCAGCAGCAGACCCCCTGAACGAATCACGACCAGTGATTTTCTCAAACTCCTCGAATACGCGCTCCGCCCTGTTGTTTTGTGTGACGAATTTTGTCCCCACAGCGCATGCAACGCCTCGTCAACCTAACAGCTGATTCTAATTTTTGCTGCCATATTTAGTTGGTTTGGTATGTTTTAGTGTGGTTTAGTTTAATAAATATCCTTCCAGTTTTTAAAGTACGAAAATAAAGACATTTCTCTTGTGTTCTTGTGACACTTAAAGTTTTTAACTGTTTTGAGTATTTTTTTGATAATTTTGATACTATTAACGCAAAACTGGATTATTTATAGGTAAAATATTGTATTTGTATTTATATTTAGTGAAGTATTCGACTATCAACCAAGTTCAACTTTTTGACTTAATAGTTTGGCAGCAAAACAATATCGACGAAATTAATGGATTAGCGGCGTTTACGGCGTGAAATTGTTGTGATAGCGATAGCGGGAAGAAAGTTTATTGACGGCTTCACTGTGGTCGAGGAGTGTCTGAGTAAGTGGATGTGTCTGTGGCGTTGAGCTTTTCGTGTGTTGGAAGTGAACATCCAGTATTTTGGATGAGTGTCAGAAAAGGAGTGGATACTTGAATTATCAATTGCATTGATAATCCTGAAACTCCTTTGGCGAGTATCATCGGTTGACCTCGAACTTCACTCTAACTTGAACCCGTGAGATTCGTCGGAACTGTTCAACTGAACTGCGCGGAACTGTGTACAACCAAACCAAGCATTAGGAGTCTTCATCACTTTCAGCTCAATATCTAATGATATTTAGGTAAGCTCAAATCATGACATTGACATGGGAGCTAGAGTGGTTCTTTTTCCTACCTGGTTTGGTTCCCAGTCTCATGAGGACAGTTAAGGAAAGTGACAGCGATGGTTGTCAATTAGAATGAGCGCTGCAGCGCCCATGCAAATGCATATGCATGTTAGGTAGAAACCCTTGGACAAAGGATGTGCCTCTTTTCCGGTCCTATTGATTCAGGAGCGCAGAAACAAAGCGTCCACTCAGAGACAAGGAATCAACATACATGTGTGAAAAAGATTTACAATGAGAAAATGAAATAAATGAAATTTGTTAAATGAATTAAAATAATTATTGACAAGCAAAAATGTTGTAGACATCAGGCAGTCTTGGAAAAGATCACTTTTGTTGAATTCATGTGCACCAACAAATTGTGTGCTCTCAAATTGACTGGTAAGAAATATTGTGTTTACTACTTAGAAATATGCATTGTTTGTTAAATAATAAATTTGTTTGTTATAGAGAAAACTTGTTCATAAAAAGTTTGACTTCTAGCTGGGAGAGGCTTACTGTCTACAGGAAGAATCAAAGTCTGAAGTGATTGTGAAGGGCAACAATCTAACATATGGACAAGGCAGTGAAGGACATCAATGCGGACATCATCCACTGCAATGTGATGCGATGAGTTTTGAGGAATTGCCTTTTCATTGGCTCCTCATTCCCTTAATTTACTGTATATTTATATCTAGATCAAACAATCAAATTATAAAATTAAGGTTCTTGGTTTGGGGTTCCATTCATGCTGATACTGAGCCCTTTTTGTTCCTTCTTTCTCATAGTCCAAAACTTATAAAGTTGTCCTTTCCTGACTTTCATTTCTTCTCTTTCATAATCAAAAAGAAAATCTATAATGACATTTTTTTCTTCAATGCTAGAGTTGCTGGAGAGATGGGATTGTGGCTCTTGTATTGTCTAGTTTTTGCCATTTCATTAAGAAGTGCTCTAAATCTTTATCACCTGCTTTGCATAGGTCACATGTGCTTTCATTTGTGAACCTTTTTCTTACATTTAGTGGGAGGGTGTTGGTTATTGCTTGGTATAGGACTGTAGGTGCGGGTGTATCATCATATATGCTGTCTTCCTGTACATGCTGCTTCCATTTATTTATAAACTTATACTTGTCCTGCTCTCTATTTCTTCCTTCCACTTCCCTTCATCTCATCCTAGTTGGTAACATGTTTGTTCAGATCTTCTTTGCCCATTTTTCTCAGATCTCCTAGTCTAGACTGGAACAACTTGAAAACACACTCTGACTGTCCAAAAATGGAACGAAAGTTTGTTGACTTGTTTAACTCTGTCGGTCTCACTCAATGGGTCACACAAGCAACCTATCCGAGATCAGGCAACATATTAGACTTAGTATTAACATCTGAGCCAGACCGCATTGGATATGTTGAAGTAACCGCCCCACTACCAGGATGTGACCATTGCCCAACCATATGTGACTAGATTTGATAACCATGCTGGGCAACGATGACTTCTGGGACCCCCTTTCCCAAAGGAGAGCCTGGAACAGAGGGTCGCGCTATGCTTCAAATGCGCCAATCAATAGAGTCTGTGGATTGGGATCTAGAGCTGGCTTACCGGTATTCAGAGGGATCATTTTAACCCACTTTGCTGCAATGATTTCCGAGATGAATCGAGCAATATGTGCCGGTTGCAGCTCCCAAACAGCGGCAAACCCCCCTTGGCAAACAAGACCTCCATACCCTCTCAATGCACCGACGCCCAGGCGATGCAGTCGTACAAAAAATTGAGACAAGGCCCTAGCCAGTAAATCCGCCGGAGCTCTAGCCTCATAACAACTCTCCCATTAACAGAGAGGTACAGAGTTCGGTGTGACGCTCACAGTGTGATATGAATCAAGCCTAATCGAAAGTCTCATGACAACCCGAAAATTGCTGGCAACTCATACATACAGAAAAAGAAGGGTGGCCGAGCGACGGTTGGCCCTTTTTTTGGCTTTTTAACCATCTGGTAACCTGAGTGATAATGCTGAAATCATGGTCAGTTGTTTGCCTCTCGTTTGCCTCTGTTTTCACTGTGACTACCCCAGCTAAATTCCAGCCCCACACCAGGTGTTTGATGGATCTCCTACCCAAGTGGAAATAACTACAGGAAAGCATCACTCTGCCTCAGGGACCTTGGACCCTAACTCAGCCTGGCCCTGATAAAATCCATCCCGGTACTTTGAAGACATGTGCTGACGAATTAGCTTAACCCTCTGCAGGTCATTTACAGTAAGATCTTTGCGAGAAGGGCGGCTGCCCGCACCCTGGAAATTCGGTCACTGTTCATACCTATCTCAAAAAAGTCCTAGGTAATTGAACCCGCTCAATTACAGGCCTATCAGGCTTAACGTCGGTTGGTGCAAAACGATGGAACGCATAGTTGTGCACCCATCTCCGGAGCCTACCTGGAAACAAACTCACTATTGCTAACATCAAATCAGTTTGGCTTCAGGGCTGGGAGATGTACAATAATAGGATCAGTTGCGTCTGGCATACAACACAGTGCAAAAACACAGATCTAGGCGAGTAACTGATGTGATTCTTTTTGATTTCGCAAGACCTTGACGTGGTTTGCCATGACCTCATATAGTAAACTGAAGTCAAGTTGGCTTGAATGGTAAACCTTCTTGACTGGATGGTCTCAATTTTCTTACAGGACAGGCAATGCGATCAGCGGAAGGGACAGGATAAGTCAGCCTAGGAGAGTCCGCTAGCGGTGTTTCACAGGCTCTGTACTCGGCCCGCTGCTTTTTCCTTGTGTATATTACAGTATCGCCTCTTCATGGTCTAAGCGGCTTAAAAATATTGTGCCGACGACTTGATAATAATATGCCGTGGTGGGTGCATGCCATGGAGCCACGCCACTTTTATCCACTGCGAAGTACAGAGGATGTAGGACACAGTTACAGTCCACAGCAGCATCATGGAGCCTTAAGAGGAACCCTAGAAATGTGTAGTTCTCCGTTTCACAAGATCCGTGCAAACTTAGTGCCACCTGTGTACCTCCTTGATGGAAAGCAGATCCCTTGTGCAGGAATCGCATAGTGACGCTGGGTGTCACTGCTGGACTCTCTTCATAAAATTCCCAATGACCATAGTCAAAGCATTGTGGTGCATAAGCTGGCGGCCTGGCGCGAAAATTCGCGGAATCTACTGTTTGCAGATCGCGTGAGTTCATGCGTTTTTGTTTATTACCCATGTTTCGTCCATCATGGAAATATTGTTCCCGTGCATCTGGCCACACTGCTACTTGATAAAGACTTGCGCACACTAGAGAATGTCAGAGGCAGGTGGACAAACAAGATCGATGTGGCTAAAATTTACTTAGCTATGCCTGACCGCCTACAGTCATTAAACTTATACTCGTGCACAGGAAGGCTTTTGCGCGCAGACTTAATACAATGCTGAAAATTTTTCAATGGACAAATCCGTGCATTATGCCTGATGATCTGTTTGACGCCCTTCCACAAGCACGCACCTAGGGGCCCGGCATCAAGAATTTTCCGTGACTTTCACCCAACCAGATATCAAAAGCGCTTTTTCTCTGTACGCTCGCATTGCCTGCTTGGAACGCTCTGCCGGCTGCCGCTGCATGTTGCCCCGAACTTGACTGCCTTTAAGGAATGCTAGAAAGCGACATGCACGCGACAGTCTGTTTGCTTTGGTAGTGTGTGCATTGGCTAAATGTGCTATAAAAATTTTCAATGTGATGTATGTTGATTTTAATATCCTGCTATCACGTAGTAATGCATATCTTATTGACAAGCTGTTTGGAAGACGCCCACAAATGTCCAGTCATAAATTCGCGTGCAAAAACTAAAGTTAGATCTATCTACATGGGCTGGCGCGTCTAGGATTCAGGGTTCCTTCAAACTCCTTTCCATCCAAACCGCCATTTTCCCCCGACAATAAGGAACCCAACCAGGTAAGAGAACTAGGTAAGAGAGGTTGACTAAATCTAAGTGTGCTTTCATAGTTTTTGCCCATTTGTTATAGTCCTCTTCCATTTGTACTTGCATCACCTCTTTCAGTAGTAAGGTTTTTCCTTGAAGGGTGCTCTTTAGATACTGAAGGACGAAGGTGTCCCTTGATGATTCTTGTTTTCATCATTGAAGCTCCCACTCTCCCTCTCAGAGTACAATTTGGTGCATATCTTGGGGCACCTAACATTTGCCTGTACACACCATTTTCTATAACCTCAAGTTTCTTTACTTCTGTGTCTGTTATGTTGATGATGTTTTTGCCATATAAGATGAGGGAAGGGCTAAGCTCTTCCAATATACTTTTCCAATCATTAATTGATTGCAGCTCCCTGCTATGATTCCATAGGTCATGTTAGCCATCCTTGGTGCCTTTTCAATCATCTGTTTCTTCTGCATGCTAAACATGTTTTCTTGTTTTCTACAGTTATACCAAGTTATTTATCATATATACCAGGATTCCTTCGGCTTCCATGGGTTGATCCTCGTAATTATAGATTATAACTGCACTTTGTCCTTGCTGATGGCCAGTCCACAGGTTTTGCTACCTTGCATAGCTGTTTCAGTAGAGTTCTCATCTCTTGTAGTGACTTGGATAGACTCAATCCATCGTCTGCCAATAACAATGCTGGTATGTAGGACTTGTCATTGCTGATGCTTAGTGCTGCTTTCTGAATCTCTTTAATTATTATGTAAGTAATGATCTTGAAGAAGACAGTTGAGCCTGCGCACCCCTGCCTGATCCCGCTTGCGCTTGCTATTATATTGGCATTTCTTCTTTAGTACTGTCATTCTGGGTCAATAGTTGTATCACCTTAGCTTCGCTAATTAGCGGTTAGCGGAACTGTGCCCACCACTGGCCTAAACAAATGTATAAACATGCATGATCAAAGCAATGTAACAACCTTCTTTTATCTAATGCCTAAGCATTTAATCAATAGCGCCTAAGCAAGAGTCGTTGCATATTGCATATGTGTAGTAAGGCAAGTGATTACAATTTGTTATATAAATATATCCGAATGTTTTGTATGGATGGATTTCCGAGGTCAGGACCCGCGCTGGTTCTGTCCTCACTAACCGATCATGCAATTCATGGCGTCCGACAGAATCTAGAGACGAAAGTTGTACGTGCCCGACAATGACATACTTCGACACGGTCAGCCCCTCTCACTGACGTCACCTGGCCGCTGCCACCGGCTGCAGGCCATCCCAGTCGAGAGCAAATAGCGAGCGCCGAAGCGACTCGAACCCTTGCTGCCACTACCGGGATAGGTCAGAAATCCAGCGCTCTCCCACTGAGCTACATGGCGAACTTGTTGGGTGAGCTACTCATTGTGTTATGAGTGTATAGTTATATCACTTATACACACTTTGAAAGTGCTCAAAAAGTTCTGTAAAATGTGTGAAAGGTGGCTTTATCATTGTTATAGTGGGATTTGGGCACAGTAGCAGTACCTACCTACAACGTCACCCCCCAATATCGGCAGGGACGTAGCCAAGGAGGGACGGGGGCCATGGCCCCCCTGAGCAAAATAAATTCACACTAGATAGAGCTGAGAGCATTCTCATGGCACGACCCAGCACGCCCCTCCCGTCAGCCAGCAATATGACACTAAGTAGCAAAATTTGATTTTTTCGACGTGCCCGCCTCCCCCTCACGTGATAACATATCCTGGCTACGTGCCTAAATTTATCAGGGAACAGCTGATATAATCGAGGTACAGCTTCATGTTAACGTATTGTGTATATCACCAATAATCTGAACAATTGTTTTAATCACGCCTTAAACTGTTTTGAACATAATATTTATATTTCCAGTCGGCAATCCTTGCCAGGACTGATAGGCCATAGCGCCCGACGCGACCGCCGCCCCTCCCCACACACCTCCGCCCCATACCACCTCATCCCACCACCTACGCGAAACTGTGCGCGCTGACCCGACCCCACCGCCTCGTCCGAGTCTCACTACGCGCGGGTGTGCTCTGCCTCTGAACCGGGAGTCCACTGGCGTGGCCTCTGATAACCATCGGTCGGTGCATATGTGACGGCCGACCCGAGTCCACAGAGGATACCGTGACCTAATAGCCTGCGGCTCAAGCCGGACTGAACCTTCGGAGCCGCTCAGATGAGTACAAGCTTTAGGGTCGGACTACCAAGGGCCCCGAGGCTTTAGGTAAACCATGAACAGTACCTTGGTAAAGATATGGGCCCGCCATGAGGGTCGGATGACCTCTACCGGTGGCCATGTCCTGGCCCCAATCTTACCAAATGCCGTGAATGCCACTTTGAAACGCTAGGAAAGGAAAACCTGCTGACAGGATTATTGTGGTTCGCAATTCGCATGGGTTTCGCGTGGTTCGCACACAGCTTTCTCGTCTGCAGGTTTGTCATCGCCGCACAGTCGCGGTCCAATGCTCCTGAAATCACTCCGACCCGTGACCTCTCTCTGAATCTCCCGGTATGCTTCGGAGTCAGCGCTCGATTCCGTTCCCCTATCGAGGCGATTGTGACATCACACACACTATGAACGTCCAACCGGCCGGACGTCACAGTCTATGATTCAGAGGACTGCACGTCACAACTGGCCGTGACGTGCGCCTGGCTGCGGTTTTGAGTCAAGTGTGAACCTTGGAACAAGGTCTTGTGGTAGAGACGGTGTGGTGGGTGGGATGGCGGTGATCCAATACGGAAGAATGGCGGGGAATGTGCCGATTGGAATGCAGACGGATGGTTGGGGTGGTTGTAGGCCGTAGGGCCTTGGTTGGGGCTATGACTCAATGGTTCAGTGAGGGATGTTATCTACTTCCACAAGTTCAATGGGGTGAGGTGACGTGCACGTGCGGAAGTGGTTGCCTAATCGTAGGTTTCGTCATGTTGACGTGCCTGGTGCTTGGCTTGTTTAACTCATAGATATCAAGTGTGATGCACACAGGCGCAGATCCAGGATTTCGGTCGGGGGGGGGGCGCAATCCAAAAAGTTGTCAACGAGGGCCGCGCCAATAGAAAAGACCCGGTTCAGGGGGCGCAGCCCCAAGCGCCCCCCCCCCCCCCCCTGATATCCGCGCCTGGCCACATACACGTGATTTGAATTTATTGAAGTATTCCTGTTTATTCTTGAACGTGTGGCGATGATTCAACACGATGTTTCCATAGATGGACTAAAGTCAATGGTTATAAAAGTAAGTCTTCAAATTATGTGCAGTAAAATTGTGTCCAACACATCGGTGGATATTTGTTTTCGAAAGTTCCCCGGCCGGGGCCCCGAGGACAGGGACCGTTTGGCGCCCCTGTCCCTCCCAGCGGGTGGTGGGATGCGCTGCCTCACTAACAATTCGCTTGTTTGTGTTGTGTTGTTTTTGTGTGTGTGTCGTGGGGGGCGGGGCAATCCAGTGACTATTTTCCGAAAAATGTTTGAAGTTGTGGGGGGATAAGCAGGCTGTCTGCCTTCAGCGAAAAATGTGTTGACAGGGGGTGGGGAGCACGTGTCGTCACCCCGTCTGCAACTGTACGTCCGCCCGTTTTTTAGGTGGGGGAATAATGATTTCATGACCTTTGGTCGGGCCTGGAACCTGGATCCGCTCCTGGGCGCAACCAAGAAGTCTAGTGGCTTGTGGCGGGGGATGTCCGTAAAATTAGCGACGGATTCGAATTTGAATTCAGTGTTGCTGTCGAGTATCAATTGGCTTCAAAATGTGATAATAGGTCAGCTGGGGCACGCTGATACCGAAAATGGCATTCATTTGACATCTTTGAAATCATTTTTAATGTCAAAGTATGGGGTGGCTCAAAACAACCCGAAGTTTATGTCCGATCGCCAAAGTATTGGTCTAAGTATTTGATTCATCGGGTTAATATTTAGCCGCAGCCTTCGTAACCTCACTCGTGGCAAATGACCTTGACCCTCATTTGCAAAGTTAAAAGACTTAAAACGATCCGAATTTATTGTCCGATCTAGCGGCTAGTTATTGACCCCAGGAATCGAATGAGGCCGTTATTTATGTGATCGGACAATAACTTCGGGTCGTTTTGAGCCGCCCGTCCTTTGATCTTGAACATCACCTTATAGATGACATTGAATGTCAAAAATAATATCGTCAAAATATCAAATAGAATCTCTAACCCATTTCGGAAGCGCAGCGAAAACGTATTTTTACCCATATTTGTATATATATATATATATATATATATATATATATATGCGCCATATAACTACTTTGTTGCGGCGCCCTAAAGCCCCAATCATCATCATCATCACCATATTTGTATACAGATAGTCGTAGGTATCAAGCATGCATCTGTATGCTGGGATTACATTTGTTTATCTCTATCTTTTAACAAAAACCAAGGGCTTGCAAAAACGGTCGTCCAAAAAGTTGCTCCGGCCCCGCCGGGGCAACTTTGAAGCTGCCCCGGCTGCGGCCGGGGCTGCCCTATAGGATTCTCCACCCATGTGTCCACATCTTTTTGTTTTGTTCACCCATTGTCGCCGTCGTCTCCATGGTAACACAGCATCCCTTTATTTGCATTGTATGTATCCCCGAAAATCTCCTGTTTCACTGTCCATTTGTTTCCCTCTTCTCTCTTCTGGCTTTTCTTCTCTTCTGGCCCGTTCCTCTCTGCGTCTGGCCGTTTCCATCTCCAGCTTTTTCTTCCCACGTTCTCATTTGAACGCCCACTTTTGCGTGTCTTTTTTGTCCGAACTCCTCACCTCTAACGCCCAGGTCACCCTCTCCTTTCCTTTCTCCTCAATCTCTCCGCGGCTCCTTTCTAGTTCCTTTAAACTCGGCGCCGCTGGGGGGTAAATTTTACCCCTCCCGAATTTTATCAATAACTTGGAAACTATTAGAGATAACGACTTCAAACTAACATCAGGCACCTTATGCTGCATTAATTCTCCGTCTTTTCACAGAATTTTCCGATACTATATATTTTTTAGATAATGACGTTTTAATGACGTCATATCATGTCATTTGTGGTGGGAAAACGATAAATGTTTGACAAATCGTAAAAATCCAGTTCGAATGCAAATGGCAAATGAAAACCTCAAAATGAACGAAATGTCACTCTTTAACATGGTTATCTCATTTTTTTTTTTTTTTTTTTAACTTTCCACTACATCAACTTTTTGAAGATCTTCAATAGCCGGATTATATGTCTCAGATCCCTTTAAGCTGCGCCTGCCGTGACCTTGCCTTTGCCAAGCGCCGCTGTCGCTGGCTTCGGGAAGGAGGGGGGGGGGGTGGTCGAGTGGCGGTGTCTCAGTGCCCGCTCTGCGGTCGGATGGCGAGGCTCGGTGATGGTCGACTAGTGGAACGCACAATTGTCCGAGTCCGCCGACCGGCTCTGGCCGAAATCCCCCCGACTGATCAGACGTCCCCGCTAAGCCAGCCGTCATTATTGAAGTCAGCCGTCTCAGTCTGAGCTCCGTGGCGAGCGCGGCTGTCGGCAGAGTCCTGAGACAATCTGCGCTTTTTTTTGCGTGAGTGCTACTGCTGTGTAATATCAACATGTGTGCCAGTCAATACTTGGCGGCTATTTTGAGCTGCACCTCGACATCTCGGAAAGCTGAGTTTTTTGCACTTGACGTCGGTATGCACTGCTCACGACTGCGATTCTGTCGCAGTGTCAGAGAACGTTGCAGTTGGTACGTCAAAACAAAAATATAATCTTAAAGACTTTCTGGGGCGGAAGACGTGTGACAGCTAGCAAAGACGATTCAATGAGGAAACAAAAGTTGGATGGTTCGAAGGGGGACACACCCCAGAATGGCATGCCATTAGTAAGTCCGTATGATTGCCGCTCCGTTCGATATTCGCGACTATAATTCGGGGCTAGTTCGGCGGCCCTACTCCATTAACCCTGCTGTCGTGACTCTCGGGTTCCGTGTCCTGCTCGGGTTCCGTGTCTGGTCCAACATCCATTCGGTGGACGACTATGGGCTTTATATGAAGATCCCGGCAGATTGGATGCATGCTCCGTTCCATTAGCATTACTTGACCTTATCCTTCAAATTATTCGAAAATTAAATCAAAGCCAAAATTATTTCGGGTATATTCGGACAACTGCCTTTTATCAACCGAATTTATTGGTCGACTAAGGGTGCTCCTTGGTCCGAAATTTTTATTTTTTCTTTTTTTCGGTTTTTTATATATTTTGTCTTTGTTTATTTTCGATATTTGAGATATTAGGTAAGGTCTGTAAATGTAATTTATTTAATTGCCTAGCAGTTTTCAGCTTAACTCGTAATGCATCTCCGTTCACAGTGTTCCACTATGCTTTTTGGGTGTACTAGTAATTCTTTCGACATTAGGTGGAAGTGGTTTTTCGTGATAGATGAGCGTCTGATGGGTTTGTTGCTTTTTTGAGGCCGAGAGACTGCTGTGTGACGGAGAGCCAACTAGGGGTGTGCAGCCGCTTCTGAAGTGCAGATGGCTCTGGAGGTCAACCTTCGTCTGTGGGCGGTGTCGCACTGTCCCCATACAGATTGCATTTTGATGTCTTGAACCTTGTGTTGTGGCTTTTCTATGTTAAGACTTTGCGCGGAAGCTGCCCCAAACTTAAGCCGACATTCACATTTACCGCGCCATGCTGTTTCGCGCTGTCGGTGGGCGAAAAACGTCTCCGCTATCCGCTGGATTATTCAGTATTCTGTGACGAGCCGGCCCGCCCTCGGCCGCGCTCCAAACACTTAAGTTCACGTGAAACACTGTATGTGCGGATCGTTTGCGTTGCCGGCGGCGAGCTGCGCTTTTTGCCGTGAGATCGGGAGCAGCTGCGGCGGTGGGCTGACCGGACTGCGTCGCCGCTTTTGACATCGAGCTGATCGACGGACTATTCGGCTGACTTCGCCGCTGCCGGTTGCTGAGTGAGCGAATCGGGCTTTCTGCCCGCCCGCGTCACTCGAGCGCATGTACCGGGGGGGATAAGCGTACAGCACGGACGGGCCCGCTCGCGTATTGAGTGCAAATTCTTCGTGTCAGCGTAAATAATCGAGTGTTGCCTGCCTTACGGCGGTCGGTTGGTAGTTGACGTCAGCGATGTTACGTTTCAGCTTGTGAGTGTGTTTGTAGGATGGTGAGCACGTAGAGTATGTGCGTTCGTTAGTAGGATAGATTCTACTCCTCCTCTACAGCGACGCTACGAACGCAGGGCGATACTTATTGAGCGATATGCCTGGTGGTTACGGTACGACTGTAATCGGCGGGCGGTGCCGCGCGTGGTGTGCGTGCGTGCTGTGATCAAACCGTATCGATCTGGAATGTGAAAACGATGTTGAGTGGCGGGTATTCGTATGTCAGGCGTGACATGCAGTTTGGATAGTGTGCGCGTCCTGCGGTGCGCAGCGTGCTCTGATATGTGTTTACGTTTGAGTGGTAGTTTCTTGCGTTGGTGCTTTCTAGTTTGGGTTGACGTGCTTGCTCGGTGGTTCGGGTGGCTCGGGTGTGCTTCGGTGTGTGCTAGGTGTGGCTCGGGTTGTGATCCGGTAATGGTGTCGGATGTGTGGTCCGGGTGTGTGCTCGCCTGGTGGCAGTATCGCCGCGCAGAGCTGTGGTAAGGTTATCGCCCATTGGGGACTGCTCCTGTATTCGGTTGGTTCGGGTTTGAGCGTCCGATATCCGTTTGAGTCGTCGCGCCCGCCGCGCTGGCATCTGAAGATGAACGATGGAACTGAGCTGCGCAGGGAGAAGCTGAGGAGTCAAGTTATATCTGGAGGCGCCATCAAGGGAGGTCGTCGAATATGCCGGCCGCCGGTGGAAAAAGCCAGCCGGCGTGCTGAGGGCTGATGTGGGTCCTGTGGCGGGTGGAGTGTGATCTGTCGGCATCAAGGGTAAGATGCAACTTGCGTGGCGCGGGGATTTCCAGAATGGTAGGTGAAACACCAATCCCGAGATCGTGCGCTTGAGGTGGAAAACGGTAAGAAAACCGTGCTCACTCCGCCCAATTGCCCCGAACAGTTCTTTACTACTGCTCTGAATTGTCAGTCTCTCAATTCCATTCATTCTGAGTTTTTGTCCACAGCTGCAGCCTGATCGAGAGGCACTCGAGTGGCGACTGTCTTCAGCGTCTTCGTGATGTGTGGCGCTAGCGCTGATACGGGATTCTCCCGATGCTTCCTTCTCTTGCTGGCTGCTGTTCTTTCTATGCGCTTCAGACCCCGCCGCGGCGGCTATTGGTGCTTAGCTCCCTTCCGTGGCGTATTTGACTCGCAGCCGGCCAATGGTCCAGTTTCCCCCATCTGGGGCGAGGAGTGGAAGCTCGCTGTCACAGGGTGCGGCCGTGGCCGTTGAAACACTAGGTGGTAGTTTATTGAATAGGGGACTAGTGCTGACGGAAACTGCCGGTGGTCTGATGGTGTGCTGAACACTACCGGTGCTCTTCTGAACACTATTGGTGTTCTGATGGTGTGCTAACTATGCAGTCTAAGCACGGCGGGGTGCGGTTTGTGGGGTGCGGTTTTGTGTAGTGCGGTTTGTGGGGTGCGGTTTGTGGGGTAAGGTTAGTGGGGTACGGTTTGTGGGGTGTGGTTGGTGGGGTGCCGTTTGTGGGGTAGGGTGCGGTTAGTCGGGTGGGGTTGGTGGGGTGCGGTTTAAGGGGTGGTGGGGTTGGGGTGCGGTTAGTCGTGTGTGGTTGGTGTGGGCTGCAGTTGGTGGGGTATGGCTGGTGGGGTGATGGGGATTGGGCTCAGGGCTGTGCCCCGAGACGGCCAGGTGCACCACCATGGTTTGCTGCTCTATGCACAGTTCATTGTGCAGACGTACTCCGTTTGAGTCGAGCTCCGTCTGCAGTGACCCGCTGCAGGGGGTGAGGGTGGCCAGGTGGCAAACGAAACGGCGCGAACAGTTACAGGAAACTTCTCCTGTGCAGAGGCCGAGGGGTATAGTGAACTGAACTTCATGGCTTTGTTGGTAAGCAGGTTGAAAAACATGTGTATCAACTGTCAAGAACATGTTACAGGCAGAAGGCAGGCAAGGGTAGGCTAAAAACCACTTACACTCCAGTCTGTTTGCTGTGCTCCTTTGGCGCGTCTTTTCCCGATATCTGTATAACAGAATCGCTCGGCTCTAAAACGGATTGTCTTTAAACTGCACAGTTTGCGCTATCGCAGCGACGGGCTGAAAGTCTGAACTCGACTGTGTTCCTTTTCAGTTTAGCCACCGACCAGTTTCCGATCCTCGGCTGAGGTTCACCCACTGTCAGCCGTTTCCGTGGTGAGAGTTTCCTCCAAACACTCGAGCTCATTTCCTTATTCATGTACCCATACCTGCTGGCCGTACTGCCGAGTGATATCCGCATAGTCTGGGTTTCGTCTGCGCTGTCTGGGGAAGGCGCCACGGTCTTAGCGAAAATACACGAGCTAAACTCAGCGGAGTGTTACCGACAATGGTCGCCGTGCCGTACGGTATCTCACTTCGTAGAAAAGCCGGTTCGCACGGTACTGGCGGTGCTCAGTAATTCATTGCCGATGACCTGTGACCCTCCGACGCGCCGGCAGAGGTCGTCGGTCCGACCCGGCCCGGCCCGGCCGGGGTCGGATCTGGTGTGGGCGGCCCGGGCCGTGACGACCAACATTGACGGCCCGGCAGCCGCCGCGCCGCCGCTCCGCCCGCTGCCTATGCGCGGCGTCGGTAGTGTTTACCTTGAAGTCAGTTTACCTGAACGGCGCGGCGCTGTGGTTCACTGTCAGCCGACAGATGCCAGTCTGGAGATGCCAATTTCAGCACCTCGGCTGCGTCTGGATTTCCGGTCGCTGACACGTCTCGCCAGTCGGTAGTAGAGATGCAAATTCGCTCTGTGGTGCCCCGTCTCCCGACATGCTGGTCTTGAGTAGGCGCTGGAGATGTCCATGTCAACACCCCAGGTACGTCTGCACTTCCGGCTGCCGACGCGGTTCGTCGGTTGACAGAAGAGATGCAAATTTACTCTGTAGTCCCCGTGCTCTGTCTGCCAACTCACGTCGCGACGTGAGTTTAAAGACCGACGCGTCGGTCTGGAGTGGCGCCGGAGATGCTAATTAGCACCCCAAGTAGGTCTCACGTCCGGGTACTTACATGTCTAGACAGCCTATGGAAGAGATGCAAATTTTAGCTGGACAGCTGGAAGGTTGACAAAAGAGTGGTTACTGGTTATAGTCTGTTGTTCCGGCTGCAAGGACGCAGGAACTGGGGGCAGCCGCTCCCCCGACATTGTCAGATTGTAACTTTACGCCTATGACGTTGCATGGAAAGAATCGACTTCAGAATTCCTCCCCCCCCCCTCCCACCAACTTCCGGAAGGTTCCGGCGCCCCTGTCTGGCTGTGCTGGTGACTGTGGCGTGTTTCATACATTTCCCTGTTATGGCTCAATTCTGTTTCGACGTCGTCTGTCAGCGTTGTCAGTAGATATTTTAGCATAAGGTGATGGATCCCGGCCAACCGCCTAGCCGTTCAGCCAGCGTCCGCGTCTCATTTCGGCCGGGACGCCGCTCAGTTCGTGTGATTAATGTGCCTCTCTCGTGTTACATCTGACGAAATGGTTTGTTTACCATTGGGTGCCCTATCATCCTCTCTCATACCGCACCTAGGTTCTGGTGCCGGCGCTGACGACACTTCTGTCAGCCAGTGCTTTTGTGTAGCATCGTTTGTCGAGACGTTTTGTAGCATTGCTTATCAGGCGTCGGTATTTGTTCTAGTGGTTTTGAAGTGTATCAGCCCTGGGCTCTCCACTGATAACTTCTGATAGTCGCAGCGAAACAACCTGCCAACACCGATTATAATCTTTGTTTGCTTGACCCCGGACTCGGAAGTATTGGCAAGTNCTCGGTCGAGTCGAGAGCTCGACTAGACAGTGAGATCAGTGACTCAGTCGCGCCGATCTAAAAAAAAAATCTTAAAAAAAATCGCCGGGAGCCTCTCGGTCGAGTCGAGCCTCTCGGTCGAGTCGAGAGCTCGACTAGACAGTGAGATCGGTGTAAGGTGAGGGGGGGGGTTCTGACATAGGAGTAAGTCAATCTGTGTGTGGTCTTTCCTAGCGCCGTGTGGTGGTCTGTGGTCTGTGTGACCTTGGCGGCAGGGAGTGCGCTGGACAGTCTGATGTCTGATGTGTTGTCTGCGATCTGAGCTGAGCCGCCACATCGGGACTGCTCGGCAGGTGGACGGCCACTCGGTAGGGACGACCTCACCGACGGCCACTCGGTAGGGACGACCTCACCGACGGAGCGCGGCCGCACCGGCGGCCATCAGATGGTGTGAGGCAGGTGGACGGGCCACTCGGTAGGGACGACCTCACCGACGGAGCGCGGCCGCACCGGCGGCCATCAGATGGTGTGAGAGGAGGCGGCCCTGCAGCAGGGCTGGCGGTCCACTGTCAAATACGGATAGTTGACGCTCCCACAGGATCAGCACGTGCGAGTGTCTTGTGTTCGGTAGCTGGCGGCCGTGTGGAAGACGTAGCGACCTGTGTAGCCAGTAGCCACGCCGTTTTCGTGCGGTTGTTATGAGTGACGAAGAGAGGGACGTGGCTTCATACATTTATTGAGTGGTTTTGTTTTTGCACCTGTTTTGAAGCCAACACGTTTGTTTATTAAATGCCCTGGCGGCGTTGCCAGTTATACTGCCTGGCATTGCTTTGTTTGTGGTGTTTGCATTGGTTTAAAGCGGTTGCCTATATGTTGGCAAGTAAACGGCCATATTTTATCCGGTGCAGCGCCTTACTGAAAAGGTCTGTAGATGTTTTGAATTGTTTTATATTTAATTTAACGCGTATTGTGTATATTCTGGCCATTGCGAGTGGAACGGCTCTTGTAGCTTAAATGCAAAATGCAACGTTTCTGTGCAATAACGGTCTCAACGTTGCTTCCATTTTCGAACGAGGGATTGGGCGTGTTTACACGAGTTGAATAATCCACGCGTGTACAGCGCAGTGTGCACTGCGTGTGTGAGCGGCATTTGGTGTATCGCCGACGTGTGCGACTCGGTGGAGCGTGAGACACTGACGCGGAGGAGCGCTGTGACCTGTTGTACCGTGTACTCTGTACTCTATACCGTCACACGGCTGTAGAAAGGTCTGCTGTGATACAGCCTGTCCCCTTCTGCGGCTGTAGGAAGGTCCGCTGTGATGCAGCCTGTCCCCTTCTGCGGCGTGGAAGGTCCCTGTGATGCAAGCCTGTCCTTCTTTGGCGGCTCGTAGGAAGGCGTCGCTGTGAGCAGCTGTCCCCTTCTGCGCTGTAAGAAGGTCCGCTGTATGCAAGCCTGTCCCCTTTCTGCGCTTGTAGGCAAGGTCCGTGTGACTGCAGCCTGTCCCATCTTGTCGCTGTAGGAAGATCCCTGTATGCAGGCTGTCCCTTCTGCGGCTGTAGGAAGTCCGCTGTGAATGAGCTGTCCCTTCGCGGTTGGAAGGTCGCTGTGATGCATGCCTGTCCCCTTCTGCGCTTGTAGGAAAGTCCCTGTATGCAGCCTGTCCTCTGCGCGTACGAGGTCCGTTGTGATGCAGCCTGTCCCTTCTGCGGCTTAAGAAGGTCCTGCTGTGATGCCGCCTGTCCCCTTCTCGGCTGTAGTCTCTGTGATCCACTGTCCCCTTCTGCGCTTGTAGTAACGAAGCCGCTGTGAATGCAGCCTGTCCCCTCTGCGCTGTAGGAAGGTCGCTGTGATGCAGCCTGTCCCTCTGCGGCTGTAGAAGGCGCTGTGTGTCAGCCCTGTCCCTTCTGCGCTGTAGGAAGGTCCGCTGTTGAGCAGCCTGTCCCTTCTGCGGGTGGAAAGGTCCGCGTGATGCAGCCTGTCCCTTCTGCGGCTGTAGAAAGGCTGCTTATGCAGCCTGTCCCCTTCTGCGGCTGTATCGAGGTCCGCTTGTGATGCACGCCTCCCTTCTGCGGCTGTAGGAAGGTCCGCTTGATGCAGCCTGTCCCTTCTGCGGTGTAGGAAGTCCGCTGTGATCAGGCCTTCCCCCTTCTGCGGCTGTAGGAAGGTCCGCTGTGAGCAGCCTGTCCCCTCTGCGGCTTGTAGAAGGTCCGCTGTGATGCAGCCTGTCCCTTCGCGGCCGTAGAAAGGTCTGTGTAGCGCCTTCCCTTCTGCGCAGTCCAGCGGCTTCATCGATATGCAACATGTATGAAGTCCAGTGTCCAGTGAGGAAAGTCCACGGACTCGCCACTGGCTGTACTTCACCGAACACGACGCCGTTGAACACCCACACTGACCCAGCTCGCTGACTATATTGACCACATACTATATCGGGACACATAGCGACCGAGACGGACACATAGAGTCTGTCGCACGATCCAGCTAACAATACATATATGGATATATCGTATGTAATGTGCTGCGCCGCAGCGGAGGGAGCAGTCCTCTTATCTCTGCTGCTCTGAGTGCGTGTCACGGCCATCTGACTATAGTGACTAGAGCAGTGTAGCGGCGGCTAACCCAACCCTCCCGTCCTAGGCAGCCGGCTCCCGCGGTAGCTGCAGGGTGCGGGGGCCGGATCCCGCGGTAGCTGCAGGGTGCGGGGGCCGGATCCCGCGGTAGCTGCAGAGTGCGGGGGCCGGATCCCGCGGTAGCTACAGGGTGCGGGGGCCGGCTCCCGCGGTAGCCGCAGGGTGCGGGGGCCGGATCCCGCGGTAGCCGCAGGGTGCGGGGGCCGGATCCCGCGGTAGCCGCAGGGTGCGGGGGTAGGGTAGTATATAACCCGTCTTCCCGTAGCGGTTGTGACCGCCCGTCCTCGCGGCGTCCGCCACATGTACCGCTCAGATACACCACCCGAGAGGTATATCAAACGCGCGCCGTAATATTATTCCTATGTAATGTATGCTGTGTTTGTTAAAATGAAATCGATCAACAATATATATAGCCGATGCGTATGTGTATGATTCGGAGATACATAACTGAGTGGTATTCTGCAGCATGCCGGGTAGAGCGGAGTTACTGCCTACCACATTTAATCGATTCAGCTTCCGTTGCCATGACAAAGGTTAAAGGGACACTGCCACCTTCCAAAAAGTTATCAAATGTACGCCGTTTGTGGTGCAAAATATAAAGTAATTGCTGCTGAACGATTATGACATATGTTTCTCACAAACAATGGCTCCAATGTCAGAAAGGTGGTTTTAATATTGGGGGCTGATGACGTATTTGAAGGAATTTTTTAGGATAAAAAAGAAACCTTCCAACGCTGCCATAGAGTATGACTAGTGTATGGCTAATGTAATGGCCAAAGGTAAACAAGTCGACTGTAATCACATTAGTAAAGAGAGACAACGAAGACATCGACCAGACCACCCATTCTAATACATTGGGGACTGGGGTATATTACAAGATGTCAAATCAAACCGAATTCTCTTGTGATCGACTTCGGTGGTTGTTTTAACTTATACAATACATAATTCCAATGCCAAGCAACGCAAAATGGCCATCTAACTCAAATTTTAATGTTAAGGGTGGCAGTGGTCCCTTTAATGGTAGTGCCTTCTCACATTGGTCATGTGGAGTTGTTGACACCTAGTCTGTAGAAACTGATTTTCTGAATTAGCCATGTACTTCATTTCCCCAGATTCACTATAGTTGCTGAGATATTCCAAATTCGCCAAGATCATTTTGGCAGAATAAAATTGCCAATAATCGCCAGAGAGCTTTCGCCACTAGGAGCATTGCCCTTAAAGGGAATAGTTCACCTTGAAAAAAGAGAAAAAGCTCAGAAATGATGAAGAGGAGCAAGAAATTAAGTATCATATTACTAGTAAGTCGGAGAAACCTATATTTACGCGGAAAAAGCAAATTAAATGTCAATTATTGGTGATATCATTTTTTTTCCTCAAGTAATGGATAATCAAGCCTGGCTGAGAGCACGCAACGTCATGCGATTAGTGAGGGATCGTGTCGTACTGGTGGAACTTGCCCAACGTCACTTGTTGAAGATGCGGAAATACAACGCTTTGAAAACCATCACAGTACTCACTTTAAGTAGGTATTCGTCTCTTATTATATTTCACTATGGGTGAAAGTGTGGTGTCCGCCACGTCGCTGCACTGTCAGTGCCTGGGGGTCCGTCTGGATGTATGTGTCACTAAGTCATGCGGGGCGGTCTACACGTCACTTGGCGTACCGGTATCGCCGTGCTCTACACTCACGGGCGGCCAATCAAACAGCGCGCGCGTACTTGGTGCGAGTGGGTTCGGTGAGTGGGGACCACTGAACGTGGGGACATATCACAATTTGTACGCGAGCCTGGAACGTTCAGCCAGCGCGAACGCTAGCACAATATCGCTCTACATGAACGTTGTTAGAAAAATGTTTTTAGAAGAATTTACATCAAAATCACTATGCAATAGCATTAAACGTGACAAAGTTTCATTCCTTTTCAATATCAAAGAATGAGGTCTGAAACAGTATGGTTTTGTCTAGCACTTGTACACTTTCCCCAGTTTTCGTCATCTGTGCGTCATAATCATACGTCAACTCAGCCAAAATCAACCAATCAGCGGATTGGAGTTACCCGGGTATACCCGGTCCCGACTTTTAGTGACTGAATATAAATAATAAGAGGTTTTCTTGAAAATGTAAAGCTCACAAGTCATTTTCGAGCATGGCGCACAACTGGCTATCTCACTCAAACCCTATTAGGTATAGGTATTAGGTTATAGTTGGTAATGGACTTGGATTAGCAAATGCTATTTGGTGTCCATTATCGTTTTGGTTTTGGATACCTGTGATCAGGTGGAACTGTGGAGGGTGAGACCTGGAGGTATGTATCTGCTTCGCTTGAATGTAATCTGTTGTGTTGGCTGAGATACTTCCCTTTGGCAACTTGTTCCAGCTGTTACCGATCTTTGAGAGAAAGAACCTCGATCTGGCTTGATGTGTTACTCGTTTCTTGTCTATCTTCAGGTGATGTCCTCTTGTGGTTGCTAAGCTCAGCGTGAAAAATTTATCCTTCCTGACACTTAGTTTTCCCGTCATGATCTTATACGTCTCGATTAGGTCCCCCCTTTTTATCCTATCTCTGATGGTTGAGGCTTCATTCTCTTCAGCCTATCTGATTATGACAATGTGTCTCAATGTCTCTCACTAGCTTGTTGCTCTCTTTGCACTTTCTCAGAAGGCTATGTCCCTTGACAGCTTGGGGTCCCACAGCCTGTATAGCAGTAATCTAAGTGAGGGCGCCTGCAACCTACGTGTTGAAGAGTGACAGTGTAATCAATTTTGGTTAACCTGTCAAAAGAACTTCTCAATAACCTCAGTGCCACCATTGCCCTGTTTGCAGCCCTCTGGCAGTGAGTGGAGGGCTGCAGGTCACTTGTTATTGTCACTCCTAGGTCTCTTTCAACATTCGTGGTCTGCAGTTTTTCCCCCTTCATTTCATAGTCAAACTCTGGGTTACTTGCTCACAATGTCATTACCCTTACATTTTTGGCATTGAATTGAAAGGAGCCCAGTTTCTGAGACCATCCACAAAGTATGTCTATGTCTGCTTGAGATTTCCCGAGTCTACTTGGTTGGTTAGTTTTACGGTACACGGCTTTCGTACATCCGGCGGATGTTATGTCCTGCTCTGGACCTAGCTCTGGAAGTTATTGACATATATGACAAAACAAGATAGGTCCCAAAACTGACCCCTGGGGGACTCCGCTCGTCACAGCCTCCAAGCTGGAAGTTTCTCCCTGAACCACTACGTTCTGTGTTCTCCCTGTCAGAAAGTTCCTGATCCACTCCAGGACTTGCCCCCTTATGCCATATGCTTTGAGCTTCTTCATGAGCCTTCGATGCGGGACAGAGTCAAATGCCTTTCTGTAGTCACAGTAGATTATGTCCAGACTGTTTTTGTTATTGTCCAATATTTGTGTCCAGTCCTCTAGCGTCTCAAGCATGTTCGTCAGGCACGACTTTCTTCTGTATCAAAATCTCATTTGTTTCGTTACTTAAAAGTGCTCTGTCTAGTAGATGTTGTGTCATATGTTTCTTTATGATTCGTTCCAGTATTTTACACACTTGACTAGTAAGACTCACAGGTCTATAGTTTGTTGAACATTTCTTTGATCCCTTTTTGAATATTGGCACTACTGATGCCCTCTTCCACTGCTTTGGTAGCCGACCTTCTTGGAGAGTCTTCGTGAAAATCAACAAAAGTGGATATGATATTTTGTCAGCACACTTTTTGAGCAAGTAGGACGACACCTCATCTGGTCCCGGTGCTTTGTCTTCGTTCAGGCTTTGAAGTTCATTGTGTATTTCTTCTAAAGTGACATCAATTGTCTTTAAAGAATCTGCTTCCTGCACTCGATCTGCGAAATCTGGTAATTCCCCATCTTGTTCCTCCACAAAGACTGAACAGAAAAATGTCTGCAGCTCTTGGGCTATTTCTTCTCCTGTGTTGGCAAAGCTGCCATCTGATCTTACCAGTTGTCTAACTCTATCCTTAGTTTTACCCTGTGACCTGATGTATTTTGCAAGTCAGAGTTAGGTTTTTTCTTTGCCATCTTTGCAAGTTCCGTTTTCGTAAATCTGTCCTTGTCGCGCCGTATCAGCTCATGTTTCGTTTCTGAGTGAGAGAACTCACTGGTAAGTTTTCCTTTGTCTGATTTTGCCTATATGCTTTGTATGCTTGATACTTTTGTCTGACTTGCTTTTCTAACCCCTTATTCCACCACGGTGGACTCAGTTTCAGTTTCTTTCTGACCTTGTATCGAGGGACATGTTCACTCCTGCAGCACTGAATCTTCTCTCTGAAGTACATCCAAGCATCTTCTACATTCATATCATTCATGACGTCCCAGTGTACATTTGCAAGTTCCTGGTTAATAGTCACTCAATAATTTCTGCCTGATAGTTAAATGGCAGGAACACCCTTGGGAGGATCAATGTTGCTGGCTGCTAATCTCTGTGCTCCCATGTTATACACAGTGGTCACTTTTTCCAAGTGGTGTTTCACATTTCAACTCTTCTATGTTGTTTTCTTGATCTGTGAAAATTAGGTCCAGTGTGGAAGGAGACACCCCCTCCCTGTGCCTTGTGTAGAATGACACATGCTGACGGAGGTAGCAATCCTGAATTCGTTGGATACACATGGGGTTGCGTCAGAATAGATTCGGAGCATCGTAGAATACATCCTACCCAGTTGATCTCACCGAAAAATTAAAATCGCGCCAATAATCAAGTGGTCCTGTTGCCTGAACCCGTCCTAATTGCATCAAAACAGTTTAAGCAATTCTTGATTGTTCTCCATGAGCAGCAGTTGGTTGAGTCGGTAGCAGATGCCCCAATGGGGCTTCAGGTTGACTCATGTGTAACCATGCACGCACGCTGACCCATCAAATCTTTAAAAGTTTGTTTAGTATATCACACTCATTGCCTTGAAATGATCCTTCAACAGAAGAAGGACTCCCCCACCTCTAGCTCCTTCTGGTCTTGTTTTGCTTACTGCTGTTTGATATCCTTGCACATGAAATTCATCCTTTTGCCAAACTTCAGTCACACCAATGATATCTGGCTTTGTTGTATCAATCCTATTAAGAAATTGCTTTGTTTCTTGTTCCTCAAACTATTCGCATTTGTGTAAAAGCAAGTCAGTGTGTCCTTGTTCCTGTTTTTATTGTTCCCTGGGTACGACCTTGTTCCGAAAGATCTTGTGCGTGTCTTTACCCTTTGCTTTAAGCTCATCCCTAAGCTCTTTCTGTCTAGCTCTTTCCTCTGGTGTGAGGTCCCGGGTGATGTACCTGTTCTTAAATCCGACCTCTGTCAGCTTTGAACCTTTTTCTGTAAAGAGTGTCCAGCTGAGCTTTATTCCTTCAGTCTGACCAGAAGCAACCTCGGTCTTGCAGAAGGGCTTTTCCTTCTTTCCTAGACGGAAAACTTTGGTCTATTTCTACATAAGCGTCTTCCCCTTCCAGTGCCCGTTGACATTTCCTGAAACTGATTCAGGTCAAATTCCTTTCTTACCTCCGGCTCAGTTGCGTCTGATTCTGGGATGTTGTGAATGATAAGGTTCATTTCTCTTTCCTCCTTATTTTCCTGCATGACCTTCTTTATTTTGTCTGAGCTTTGAAGTATCGCCTCTTTTTGTTCACTGAGTTTCTCCACTACTTTCATTTCCATGTTGTTGATCTTTTCCTCTAGCCCCTTTTCTGCTACTGTCTTACTTTTGTCCCTGTTGATTGTTTCAATGATGTTTTTCTCCGCTTGTTCCACCCTTGCTACAATTTTGTTGAGACTCAGTGTCTCCTTGAGGCTTTCCTTACAAGTTTGGCACACCCAGAAAAGCTGGTGAAAGTCGATAGCTTTGAAATGACCTATCAGAGCACTCAAACCCTGGCAGTTTGGATGAAACCATTCGTTGCAACCCTCACATTCTATGGAGTTTTCTTTTTTCCCTAGTATGCGATCCACATGAATTTTTCTTGACCCCCCTTGCATTTATGGGTCTTAACCTTTCTTTGCTTGCCTTTTTCTTGCTTTTAACGGATGTAAATCCGTCCTCATCACCCTCACTTACACCAGTCCCATCCTCGCTACCACTGTTTTCACGCTGTGTCAAGGACATATTTGACGCGAGGCGCTCGCGTGTCTTGGACATTTTTTTTTTTTTTACACAGGCTTCAAGTTTTGCTGTTCAACTACAATTTGCAAGACTAGGCTGACCTCCTAAGGAATAACAGGTGCTGTGGGGTTTATATGTGAAAAGGAGGACAAACTCAGAGGCACATCCACCCTCCACGGGATCTGGGATCTTCTACACGAGTGTTGAACAAGTGTTCGGTATCTTTGACATCGCACAGACAAGTAATCTAAATATTCTGACATATGTGCTAGGAGCGACAGCAGGGTTAGTTAATACGAGGCTCTCGACGTGTGCCATGTAAAAGTTGGCAAAGAGGGTCCCCAGCGGAGACCCCATAGCCACGCCTTCCTTTTGAACATACAGCTGTCCATCTGGTCCCCTGAAAGGCGCATCTTTCGTACATGCTTTGAGCAGATTCTTCCAAGATATGTTCTAGACAGGTTCCAGACATAGGAAAGGCCATTGCTACGCTTTGTATACACTTCATCTAATATGATGTCGATAGTCTCGTTGATTGGGACATTTGTAAACAATGATTCCACGTCAATTGATGCTAAGATACCACTTGGCCTTTTCGCTCGTAAAATATCTAAGAATTCATCTACTGAATTGATGCAGTATTTCCCCGGTACGTTAGGCTTCAAAATCTGATTAAGCCTCTTAGCTAACTTGTACGTTGCTGTGCTCACCTGAGATATGATGGGTCTCAAAGGGTTTTTCCATTTTTTGTGCGTTTTTACGGTACCATAAAGCATTCCTGGGGGTAAATTCCAACACCACGATAGTTTGAAAATGGACACCGCCATTCAGCGCATTAGCACTCTTGATATCACGATTTACTTTAGCTTCGTGAATGTCTTAGGAATGTATGTTTTTCAAATGTCGTATGTAGACAATTGTTACTTCCGAGTGAATCATCTTTTGTTTCTTGAAAATGGGTGTTTGAATACATTCGAACGGGCGTGCGAAACTATAAAAAGGAGTATACCTTAATGGAAAGAAAAAAAAAAACCCTTACTGAGATAATAGTTAACCTGATGATAATTTAAGGAAAAACAGTGAACAAGATTATAAAAACTCAAGCAAAACTCTCAAAAATGTGAAAACGCAGTAACATTTCATGGTCTATGCTTAAAAGAATATATATATATATATATATAAATATATTTATTTATATATATATAAGAAAAAATATATTATACATATTGTGGTTGTATGTATATATATATATAATATTATATATATATATAATATATATATATATATATATATATATACATTATATATATATTTTATAATATTAGGAGCAGATTGTTTGATATACAATATTTGATAAACAAGACAGCGTATTTGGCGTTCACTTGCTTCCTCTGGGTTGTCTCGACAAATCTCACCACTCGTCTATCTTGATAATAATAACCATAAACCTCTCCTTTCCTTGTCACCTCTTCCTTCCTTTTCATGGTAGAAAACACTTATGTGTTGACAATAAACTTAAACAAACGGAAACTGAAAGTGCTAGAGGATGTGTATATAAAGAGACAAAGATCCCAATGTAAATCGTCAGTCAAACATGAGGGTTACCATCTTGCTCTGTGACCGCCAGCCCCTGGCCCCTAGAATTTAATAGGGGCATTTTGTTCGGCTGATTGGTTGTCTGTTGTGTTATTTATGGAAATGTATATCCAAAGCGCTTCCCGCAGCAAAAGCCCGTTCAGTGTTTGACGTTGGAAACTCAAATGTGTCGATTTCAAACTTTACAAGTTTGAACCAGGGGGGTATCATCCCGGAATTCCCTATTGTTAAGCTGCCGAGCGGCTTAGCATTAGTGATGACGTCACTGGAGCTGTGGTCCGACTCGGCTGTATCCGCACGCGGCTCGGTGGAGTGCGAATATTCTAATCGAAAACCTGGCCGAGGGTACACTCAGGAGCCAGGGGACCCCTTGGGCTACTAGATAGCCCCTCATGCCGACATAGGGCACCTAGGGCTACATGGACCCCCCACCCCCTGAGGCCGACTGAGGGCCCCTTCAGGCCGACAGACGGCC
>VOPJ01016214.1:0-41297 GCA_014673585.1 Semibalanus balanoides | reverse complement strand
CGGCCGCGAATACACAGGGGCCTTCAAACCGGTTTGGGACTTGGGTAGTTCGCCGGATCGCCGCAACCCATGCGCAGATACTTTCAAGAGAGACTGTACATACATACACTGTAAATATGTTATGCAGCAAGGAGGGGCTTCAGTGCCCAATTGCGGCCCTTTAAACGCTCGGGAAGGGGATCCTTTTCGAGGCACCGCCGCCCCTGGGCGAAATCCTGACTACGTGCCTGCACGGGCCTGTGTGTCCCCCCCCCCTCCTTGGTTGCACCTCTGACCCGGCCACAGGCACACACGGCCGCCTGGTCCCCAAATTGACAGTGGACGGGACATATGGCCGACGGACATTGCAAATTGAAAGGCCTATCAGTGCAGCGAAAGGGCTAGCATTAGATAACGGAGCAAATATATCGAGACCATATGCCAGACAAAGCCTCACTCGCAGTTTTGTCAACATGCGCCATATGCCGTGTGGCGTGTAGTGCTGGCGAAATGGAAACACATAATTCACGTTACGAATCAGAAATACATAACAATTAATTAACATAGGTATGTACAACTAGTAACTACACAATACACAACGATGCACATAAAGAAACGTGTAAATGCAATGGGCAACCATGAATGTATGCTGTTCCGCATTGCAGTGCCATGCAGCGGCACAGTCTAGCCATCAGTGATGGATCGTTTGGTGCCGTGAGCGCATCGAAGTCAGGCGGCACAGTCTAACCACCATGGCGCGGTGGTTTGCAATCAGCGGCGTAAAACAACACCAGGGACTATCATGGGCTGGGTGCACCCAAGGCCCTATAACAACAGGTTGGGCGAAGTTTTATACAAAAAATATACTATATTTTCCCTGATATTTATTTATTTTATTCGTGCGACTATCGATCTCATTTATATTAGATGTTTATAAATATTAACCATATTTTGATGATCAATAATTATTAGTTTTGTATTTATAGGAAGCACTAGAAACTTTTCGTAGGAGATCTGACATAGTTGGCTGAACTTCTAGGTAGGAACTAACTTTGCCAGATTGTACAATTATTGCGCGCTTAAGCCAGATATAACGCATATTAATTTTGTAGCAAAATAGCAACACCTGTGTGCTGTAAACTTCAGTTTTTGCGCTGAGCTGTCGTCGGACGCTTGAGCCTCGCAGCTACGCGCCCTAACTCTACAACAACAGCGTTGAGTTGTAATTAATACGTTTTTGGCAAAGTTAAGAGAGTAATATATATTTGTTTTTCTTCTGAAATGACGGAATTTACAGATCCCTTCAGTAAATTTAAATACGACATAACAGCTATCTAGTAATGTTCTGAAATATGTTGTGTAAGATCGTGCAAAGGGCGAAACGTTCATTGTCTGCCGGCGATATCAGTGCACCATTTAATTTAAAAATGCATACGAATGTCAATACAATTGACACTCCGTACCGGTACGGTACGGTACGGAATGTCAATAATAGTTATATCAACACTTGAACATAGTGTGTCAAGTACAGAAGTGCAGTCAGGGGGCAATTGCCCCCCCCCCTTACTGGTCACAAGGGGCCACAGATTGGCCAAGATACCATTTGGTAAATGGGCTAAAAAAAACAGTAACCCTTTGACCAGGCAAGGGGTCACTGGTGCATGCCAAGGGCCCTCAGTGACAATGAAAGGCTTTCAAAACTAACCCAGGCAGACTGCTAAGTATGGCATATTTGACAAGATTTCATCAGTGCAGGCCCGTCCCGGCTGGTGCGAATTTGGTGCAGATTTAGCGTCTGTTCCAGTGATTTGGACTTATCCAACTTCTTCTTCCAACTTCTAACCGCCTCTAACCTCCTCTGGTTGTTCCCGTGGCTGCTCTAAGTTGCTCCAAGCTCATCCAACTGCTCCCGTTTGTCTTCCAAACTCCTCCATCCTGCTCCGGACGCAGAGGTGGGGCAGGCCGCAGGCTACTGAGGGGTACATTTATGGCGCGGCAGATACATTTGTCAATGTCAACAGTGTATCATGCCCTAATGTCAACAGATACCCAAGTTTTGACGCAAACAGCTGATATCTTCTCTAAAACTCTTCTCTTGTTCCGTGGCCGGTTCCCACACGGCTTGCATCTGGCTGCTCTAACTTCCTCTAAACTTGCTCCCGGGAAGTGTGACTGGAACAGGACCCTTTAATGCGGATTCAGAAGATAAGGGCACTTATGAAGTACGGCATATCTATGGCACCAGCGCAACGTAAATTGTGAATCACGTTTTGTTTCATTAAAGGGAGTGTGCCCACTCTTTTGGAATGTCAAGTAGATTTTTATTACGGTAAGAAGCTATTAGTTTGATCATTGGTTACATAAAATTCACGTCTTTAGCCCCTTTAGTTGAATTTTACTTATTTGCTGTTTTGCATTTTTTTGTTTCAAACTCAAAAACGATCAGTCACTATAAACAGAGTACGCGAAAATGTTACCGTATAATGGCGCACTGGCCAGAGCTAACCAATATATGCCTAGCGTTGTTAATTTAGAGCAATTGCTTCTAGTGCGAAAGTCTCTGGCGACTATTGAATAATTAATAATCTGCCAGAATGTGATTGACGACTTTGGAAATCTCAGCAACTAAAGTGATTCTGGAAATGAAGACATGGCTAGTTCAGAAAAATATGTTCTGACAGAACTAGTGTCAACAACTCCACATGACCAATGTGAGTAGGCACAGGGCAGATTAACTTAAACAAAGCTTTACATGCTTTTTCACATTAGGAATTAGCGCTGAACAAAATATGTCCTCTCAGTTGACGGTTTCTGACCCAATAAGGCATTTGACTGGTTTTGATGGATTGGTGTGAATCTTTGGCTGGTCCGGTGCAGACTGGTGCAGATTTATGGCCTGCTTGGTCTGGGTTGGTGCAGTCTTAAAGGCTGCAATATGACTCCATGCCAGTAACAGAGATAACCTTGAACCTTCATTTTGGTGTAATGCCAGCCATGATGGTGACGCCAGGCCCCACTGATACTGAACCACTTAGGGGCCAAAAAGTGTCAGGGACCGCTTGAGCCGGTTCAGGACCCATGAGTCTATTTCATGGGGGCCTCGAGTCTGTAAGGCCAAAAGGTCTCATTGAGTGTGGTTGACAAAATAATTTGAGAAATACTAAATAAAATAAAAGGGGCTTTCACAAAATAAAGTGTCCAAAAATCAAAATCCATATAGTTTTTCACATCCAGGGTTATATTTTAAGGGGGCACCCTGACAAGCTTGTCTCCCTCGCTTTCTGAAGGTCTGGCTGCACCACTGGTCAACTGTACAATACTACTTATGAGCTTTGCTACCCCCTGTTACTGGGCCTGGTGAAACTGAGGACATTGTACATAGTAATTTTGAACCATCCCTAATATGGTCCCATGTTTAAGTACACAAGATTTGTCCTTACTAATTGTTTGACAGGTAGCCGTACCATTAGATAAGTGACTAACCACTCCATGCCTGCAAGTATTCATTTTCAAGGATTTCTCACTTTTCAGTCAGTGCTGTCTTCTTTCGAGTTAATTGAAGCTCATCTTTTTTCTGGTCAAAACGCACGAACGTTATGTTGCGCTAAAAGTTCGTCACCTGAGCAGGTGGACCTGATCTAGACTAAAATATCCACCATGCCGCCTTTTAAACAACGTCTGGCTTGTCTGTCCCCCCAGCGGCCGGCTGGTGGCACTGCGGCGCTAGCTTGCCGTCCCGAGGCGGCCAGATCATGGACGAGGCGCAACCGCTGTCAGGTCTAGCTCATCTCGGCACCCAGCTGGTTGTCCCGCCTGGTGATCATCATGTGGTACTGCCGCCGCTGCTGTTCGCGGCATCGGCTTCTATTGGCCTGAGTCTTGCACGCGCCGTGCTTTGTCCAGCGGAGATGGCTGAACGCCTTACGGTGAACCGCCGACGGCGCTGGCGGCCAGTGCAGAACGCGCTATGCTGCATCTAGCTGATCAGGTGTACGCGTGACGTGTGAGGTCAGCAGGGTTCGTAGCACCGGTGCTTCAGCTGTGCTGGACGGTTGCCTCTGGGGAGCGCCGCAGTGGTGAGCGTTTCTGCTCGGTTTAGTGGTGTTTTGTGTTATTGACTTCTGCTGGCCATGGCAGGTGGTTTCGTCTCGGCCGGTGGAGACTGCACCAGATACACCATGCCTCGCTGCGGCGATTTAACTCGGCGGACCCCTGATGTAGCTGGTCGTGACTGAGCTAGGTGAAACAGACTTGATACAAGTACAACTACGATACCAGACGGTAGGCGAGGCTGAGTTTTGAATACAAGCTGGGGCGATGAACTCGTCGTTTTGAGCGGCTTTGCGGTGGCAGTAGCACGGCGGGACGGCTGGACCAGTGGTGGCGCGGGCAGTGGTGGATGGTTTCAAGGCGGTGATGCTTGTGGGACTGATACTGGGGGTGGGGGCTGGGGCCCAGATGGGTGTTCGGTACGGTTTTCGGCATGGTCCCCTGGGGAAGCTCATTGATGTGGTGTTAATGTAAGCTGCGAGCTGTTGGTGCCGGTGGTCCTACCTGTATGCCGTGTACTGTCACAGTTAAACGGTTGGATACCGGCGTTGGCCGGCCGGTGAGAAAAAATACTCAGGTGTGCAGCTGTTGTAGCGAAGGCTCGACCCCAGCTGGGCCTATTGCATGTTGGAATTAGATGCCTCTAGGACGTCTTATGCTAGACAAGTGAAGCTGTCCTCCAACATGTAAACATGATGCAAAGTGTCATTTGTTGCTCGTAGAAACATTTTTTTTTTCGTAACGCATATATTGTTATCAGTTTTGCCTCATGGCCAGACTAAAAAGCTTAACTTTTAGTCGCTTTAGTTTGTAATTGCTTGCGATGTTTATATTGTATGTGTTCTATGTTGTTGCTCTCAGGCCACGTAGATAAGGCGGCTTCGTTATTTTGTAGTGTATTCTGTTGGCGCGACGTCTAGTCTGTATCTTTGCCAGTTTGTACTTTCTGCTGCCTGTAGTCTCTGGGTATATGCAATGATTTAAAAGGAATGTGTTGCAGGATGTGCTTAAGTAATTAAATGTGATAAGTGTGTGGGGAAGTTCAGCAATATTTTCGTACCATATGTGCTCGAATATATGTAGTAACCTGTCACCATATGTCTGATGCTGGTTTCATGCATTTTTGGATTGACGGAAAAGCGAAGAGGTTGTTAAGTGACCAGACATGTGCTCGGATCCCAAAAACGGATCTCGGGATCTGATCTGTGGATCTGGATCCGGATCCTGCTGGGATCAATAGATCCACCTTATAAATTGTTCAGGAATCCACTGGGATCGATAGATCCGTCTCATATGTCGACGGATCCGCCGGATCGAGATCGCAGGCACCATTTTGCATTGGACCAGCTGGGATCCTATGATCGCCATTATACATGTGTATTGGAGCCATTTTTAAAGTATTGTCAGTAACCTTCATTCGTTGTTTGAATGCAATTAGCATGGGTTCATCGCCGATTAGTCGTTTTGTCGCAAATACTACTAATTATGTCATATATATGCATTCGGATGCCGAGATCCGTTGGGATCATGATTCCTTTTCATTGTTATGTAATGGGAGTCCATGGGATCCAAGATTCCCGTTGCAAAATTTAAGTCGAAAGATCCACTGGATCAAGATCCATGTTGTAATTTGTGTGGGATCCAGTGGGATCAAAGATCCAACATTGCGTTTTATCGAGAGATCCTCTGGGATCATAGATCCTACTTTCAGATCCATGCACATGTCTAGTTGTAACCAGTGGCGGGTCGTGGACATCAAAGTAACTGAGGCCCAACTTCCAAGTCCGAGAGTCGCAACTGGAAAGATACGCCCGTATGAAATATCAGATGATTGAATCTCTCGGACAACTACTGTGGCTTTGACACGACCACAAGATTGTTGGAGGTAAAATTAATTGACCGACCTGAGATGACCTGAGACCATAACTTCAGGCACAATGTGGGTAATTGATGTCGGAATAGCTGTGCCAATTTTTGGCGGTGCCTGCGCGTCACAGTTTTCTTGCTATTTCCCGACATATTCAGAATGGGGTCGAAATCTCGAAATCAGTGTCTATTTTAGCATGTTAGCTAGGAGGTTTGTCCCCCGCAGTGCCGACGAATCCCCCCTCCCACCCCAGTGGACGCCCCTCCCCGCAGTTGACGATAAGGAAATGTGTTGAACTGTCCGCACGGCCCGGTCAAGGGCGAGGCCACCCCCGAAAGTTGGGGGGACGGGGGACGGAGGCATTCTGAAGTCCATTCTTTCCATGCAACGCCCATAGGCTTAATGTTAAAATCCGAAGAAATGGTTGTGGGGAAAACGTCCCACAAAAACACGTCCCCGGTGGCGACCCCCTGGCCCCCGTCAACGAATATTTTCGCGATGAAGACCTGTCGTCACCCCCCGCTCATGGAGGCGTAGCTTTCTGAAAAGTGGGGGGGGGGGGCTGAGGGGAGAAAAGTCGCTTAAAGTAACCATACAAATTTACTAAAATCATATTTAGCCCCGGATTTGACCCACTTCCTCGTCAAAGTTGGGGGGCAAAGTGGGGGGGGGGGGATGAAACCCCCTTATCTTGAATAGGAAACTATAGCAGCCGCCTGCCTCCACCTCCCGCTCAACGAATCTTCGCTTTTCTGACTACCCGACGCCACCACCCCCCCCTCCCCCGTCACAACTTTTCGCTGACGGAACGGAGCCGGAAGTTTTTGAGCCCACTTCAAACTCTATAAGCCTAGATCCGCCAGTGAAAATCCCCCAGTGAACTTTCGCTTAGATGTGACCCCTCCCAACCAGGGCGAGGTTGAATCTATTTATCGAAAAAAAGTATTTTCTTAGCCTAAAAAACCGCTACCATACATAACTATCGTATCTTGATCAACTCTGTAATCCATCCAGCAGTCGGGTTTAAACTAAATCGTACTCCAATTCGTACATGTCAAAGTGGATCAGAACATTTGGGGCGATAATCGCACTGCCTGGTACTAAAAGTCACCCTTAGTGGCTGGCCTTAGGTACGCTGGTAAAAGTCTTGCCATTGAAAAAGATGACCCGTTATGCATATAATCAACCCCGGATCTGGATTAGAGGAAATGATGCGACATGGCAGGCATACATTTTTGTAATAAAAGCCATTTTGAAAGTTATTTTTTAAATAATTAATCGAAAACTACACATCTTCCCTTGCTTCAACATGTAATGCCCCCTCGGCGTCCTCGCGGTGACGTCACGGTGGGGTTGCCAGGCCTAGTCGGAACTAAACTTCGCCACCCCCTGGGTGCACCCATGGGGGCCCACTCGATTCTTCCGATTGGCTGGGTTGGGTATGCATTTTTTTACCTTTCATAGGTACTGGGCGGGCATGGGTATGGAAATTTTAGATCAATGTCACTAAGCGTTTTTTTACTTGACAACCAGATGTTTTACCTGGTAAACATTTTCTTTTAATGATGTAAGACACTTAAACAATAGACTTTAACAATTGTATGACAACACAAAATCGTGCTAAGTAATAAGGCAGTACAATTTTTAAATCATGTCTGATCCTAAGTCTGAATTAAATAATGACAAATGTGAGCGGCAAAGTGTTCGATAAGTCAAATTCTAACAGCAACACACAGGTGCCTGGTATTATTTCTCATTTAATAGTGTGAAAGTCAAACATGCCTAGGATAATGGTTTACAAATTTTGGTTTTAAAATTTTAAAATTTTTAAATCTGCCTTATCTGAATGGGCCAGATGGGCATGGGTATGCAATATCATTAATATGAAATGGTCCTGTCTGGGTCTGGCTGGTGTTCATGGGCTTCGGGTGGGCTGGGCTTGGGGTTTGGGCACCCATGATAGTCTCTGAACAACACGCTTCGGTCAGCTCACGACACATGCTCATCACATTTCGTATCAGATATTTGTCAACACTGCGGTAGTAACGCCAGGAACACCACCTCCCTGATGACGCCATCTCGGGAGGAGGGGGCGGGAGGGGGGGCTCACTGTGTGCTCGCCAGCGACGGCTGGGGACATACATAGATCTCCGAAACACCCCTGTACTCGCCACTGATGACCAGACAGTGCCGCGCTGAACCGAACAGAGCCGCAGGGAGTGAAGGACCGGTCAGAGCCGCTGTAGCGTCAAGATCGAGCAGTGATGGACGTGATTGGTCACTGGCCAGTGCCGTATCCGCGCACCAGGCACAGGCTTATCCAAATAAGCAGGGGGTGGACACCGAGAGGTGATGAGTGACGAGTGCTGACGGAGCTATAAATGAGAGGGGTGGGTGGACACCATTGTTTGGTGATAGGGTGACACTGACGCCTGCTGACGGGCACATAAATCGCGGCCGCTCCAACTTATTAGCAGTCAGTCGTCAGGAGCCTAGCATTATGCAGTCTGAGGAAAGCTGGAATATATATTACCTATAGAAGTAGATACTTGAAATGAAATCGATGAGGATCAGCAGTTTTCTCGTGCATCAAAGCAAATATGTCACTGGTGCGTGATATATTTTTGTATTTCACCCTACAATGTTCCTAGTTGTATATGTATTGGGGTTGTCATTTTTAGACTTTATTTTGTCATTTGTCATTTTGCCTTGTTCTCTGTCCTGTGCCACTTTTGCATTCAAACATTCAACGTCTCAACTTCTGCATTCCATCACTGATACATAAATCAACTTTTACTTTAACCCTCGCCCGGGTAGGGCAAATTCACTGTGTGTCCGGGTAGGTTGGAACGACCCCCCCCCTTGGCGTTTCGCCCCTAATTGAGATAGATTTTGGATTAAAAAACGAGCGTGTTGCTTGTGATGAAAGGAAGCCATTGACATATGATTTGAAGGTCCTGAGTTAATAGGTGACCTCTGAGGTCATGTCAAAGACCAAAATGTCACAAATCGTAAATGCGTGAAAATTGAATACTGATCGAGCCAAAATGGTAAAGGAACTTCTTAGTATGCTTAATACATGCCAAATTTGAAATGAGCGTAAAAATGACCTAAGAACTGCCAAATTCCAAAAAGGTCATGACAGGTCATCTGAGGTCAGTGACCTCGGTTGACCTTTGGAAGCGCATGAGCCCAGTGCAACATGTAATTACGTCAAATGGCTCCAAAATTTGAAATCAGCGTCGAAAACTGTCTTATAAGCGGCCAGAAGCCAACAAAATCATTGGAGGTCATCAGAAGTCAGTGATCTCTCGGTTAACCTCAGAAAAGGTCAGTCGAGGTCTCAATCTCAGCAGAAGACACACTTTCACATGGAAACACCTTTGCTTTTGCCCCTGAACGTCAAACACTCGGAAACTGCACATGTGCCAAGGATCGACACTTCGAGATGCTAGTTTCGCCTGGCATGACCTTGATAAACAGGTTATAAGTCACGGGTCATAAAAGTTGAAAGTTCGAAAGTTTCAGAGTACCTATGTGTCAAATTGTTCACAAGTAGGGTACTGAAAGTTTTATTGCAATCGGTTACAAACTACGTGAGTTATTTGGGAAAAGCCGAGGGGTGGCATCCACCCCCTTACCCGGGCGAGGGTTAAAACATTCAATCATTCAGAGTTCAGACCTTCAAGAAAAAATTCAAAATAACACCATGAGACGAGAAAACGTCGCCAGGTAGATCAAATCAGCTGAACAAAATGCGGCTAGAGCCACCGTCGGAATGCGGCGAGATCCGCCGCCGGCCTCCGTAGGACACGATAACATCGTGTGACTTGTGTCGTGGGTGGTGACTGTATTGTGGGACAGAATTGGGGAAGGTAAGCCCCCCTCTCCAACCCCTATGGAAGTGCTTTGTACGACCTTTGGAAAGGCTTGAGATACCGCTCGTTAAAGGTTTAGTCTGCATACCTGGCGGCTGACTGCCTGACCCTTGGGATTCGTGGAATGTTAGCCGACCGGGCCCCACCCTGGCAGGGGGCCCCGATGGAGGGGTGCGTAGTGGGGACGGCAAGGCAGGTACAGTCTTCAGCCAGCCTCAGACGGCTGCCACAACAACAGCGTCACCGTCAGTCGCCGTGTAGAGACGTGGCTGACAGACAGGCAGACAGACACACAAACGGACAGACAGCAGCATTGTTCCCACCATCGGTCGGCGCTGCTTCCGCTGTCGGATTACAGACGCAGCTACCGACGGACGGTGGCCGGAGCGTTTCTTTGTGGGATCACCAGGCCATTTGCACACAATGACTGCCGGCAGAGAGAAGCGTTCCCAGCACAGTACTCGGCTCAGCGTACGTCTGCGGAGAGCTGTTACAGGGCTAAGATATCGTATATATTGGATGGCTGTGATGAGCATTGTGTATAGAAAAAGATGGAAAATATAGCCTTTGCTCATGTTATGATGATAAAAATATGACGAAGAAAATATTAAATCAAGAACAAAAAAAATATATTTCGCCTTGCGGCTTCTTCAGGGCTAAAACAAATACAAGCAAAAACAGTATTTTACCAATTTAAAAAGAGACGACAAACATGACCCTAAATATGCAACAACATCTCCGTTCTGAGTACAAAAAAAGTATCCTTACATCATTGCCATTTTCCATCTTTTGCTAGGATATCGGTTGAAATCCGGGCTGATTTTTCACAAGAAAGGCAGACACTTTTGTTACGTTTCTAGTCGCCGATATTGAAGTAGTTCCCGATGCTTTCGACGATGCCTTCTTAAGCTCCATTTTTGTTCCTTTAATGATTTACAATTTATTCACTGTATGATAAACTAGTGCAAAAATCAATGACATGAAGTCTCCTGATAGGTATACAAGAAGAAGTCACCACCAATGAAACCTGTATTAAATTGTTTATCAGCTTAGCCTATTGTTACATGTGCTGCTCAAAGATAACATATATTTAGCAAAAAACCAGTAAATAAAGCAAAAAGTGTTACTGTTGATGCTGTTTAAAGGGACTGACCCACCTTTTCAAAAGTTCTCAAATGTACACCGCATGTGGTGCTAAATATTAAGTAATTGCTGCCGAACACCATTATGACATTTGTTTCTCACTAATAGTGCTTAATTTCATAAAAAATACGTTTTAATATTTGGGCTGATGACGTCATATGAAAGGCATTTTTTGGGGAAATAGAGAAAAACCTTTCACGCTGCTATATGTTGAACTAGTGTATGGCTTTATGTACAGTCCAATATGTAAAACAAGTCGACTTTCACAAACCATTGGGTAAAGAGAGATGAACCGACATCGATTTTAAGAAACCCTATGCTAATACACTATAAGGGTTCTTTGTTGGAGATGGTCAAACCCAAAATAAAACTCGAATTTCTCTGTGATTCGACCTCAGTGGTTGTTTTAACTTATACCATACATAATTTCAATGCCAAAGCACGCAAAATGGCTATTCTCAACTCAAATCTTATGTTAAGGTAGGACAGTCCCTTTTAAGCCTGCAACGATATTTAGTACAGGTACTTAGGCTCATAGGAACAATAAACATGCATTACAATGTGCTCTACTGCTTACCATCTGGCATCTGCGCTCGATCAGAAGTCTCTCATTGAGACGAGAACAAAAACATGCGCTGTCCAGCCAGTGTCAGCTCTGACTGAACAGATGGCCTATATGCAGCTATGCTGCATCTGCTAAGGCGAACAGTTTCACCACATTCATGGAAATAAGAAGAGTTCGGAAATTTATATACATATATATAATAATATATATATTTATATATTGTATACATATATATAATTATTTATATATATATATATATGTGTATATATATAAATATAGATATAATAAATATATATATATATATTTTTTAGGATATATATAAATATATATACAATATATATATATATATATATATATATATATATATATATATATATATATATTTATATATATATATATATAAATAAATAAATTATATATTATATATATAAATTATATATAGTATATAATAATCAATATATATATTATATATATAAATAAATAAATATATATATATATATAAATATATATATATATATATATATCATCTAAAAAAAACACGTCAACCTGTTTCAGGAAAACATTTGCCATTCCCAGGCATTCCGTGTCTCCACGGTCAGAAAGGGAGAGGTTCGGTAATGATTCGCTTTTTCTTCGTATTTTCTTCTCCGTCGGATATGTGTGATGTTTTTCATTTTATGTCTTGAATTCCTTCTTCTATCATTATTTTACATAAGACTTACCAATGCCGCATTTGCTGACCACTATGTGAACTAAAACGCTGACTTTCTTTGAGGTCACTTTGGCACGTGCTACCTCCTGCTTTGGAGCCCATCTTTGATGAATCTATTTCTGCTATGCCTTTCCCAGAGTGTTTAAAGTATCCGTTTATGTTGCTCTTCCACAGGGTATAATATGCTGTTAATCTCGTGATAACTAAATAAATCAGGAGCTTGAGAAGTTGAGCCTTCCACAAAAACGACTTTTTCTGCTTGATTCGGTTTACTTTATCGCTCGTCCGCTGCTGGGGAATATGATCCATTACTGAGAACAGGATATAATACCAATTACGCATTTTGCACGTGCATATCAATATTGATAGGCAGGTCAGCTGCAAAGTTGTGTGAATATCCAACGGTTCCTGCCCTGTAAAAAAGTGCCAAGTTGTGTCTCAATAATACCCGTCATATGTAAAATATGAAACCATACCGTATCCTGGCTCCGGGGATTTTTTGGGGAATCTAGAAGCATATCAACTTCTAACCATTTTTTCCAACAATCGAGTAATCGATAGTCTGGCCCAGTTTGTGATGAGACACGCCGCGCGATGAGCTGTGCAGGGGTGTCATTTTCTGGAAATGATTGGGGGCCCTAATGCTAACTTTATATATTATAGTTCCATTCTTACCATGCAACGCCATAGGCCTAATGTTAAAAATTGAAGTCATTGGGGGGGGGAGGTCCAACCCTCCAAAAGTATACAAATCGACAGCCATGGAGCCGTGTGTCGATCAACTGATGCCGCACACTCACGGAGCTATGTGTCAATCAGCTGATGCCAGCCGCTCATCTATATCCCTGGCCTCGAGCCGTTTTTGTTGTGCTTTTTACGAAGAAAGCCCATTTGTAAGAGTAGCTGACTGCGTGCTCGAAAAGAATAGCATCGGTTCTCCGATGTTTAAGGGCGGATCAGGACGGGGAAGTCATCAGCGTGCGCTAGTCCTCCATAACCATAAGGAAGGCTTTAAACGAAAGAAACAGTGAGTGGGTGCTCTAAACAGTCTCCAAACCACCAGGCGTCCATCCCATTCAATCCCGGTCGCCAATAGAGCTGGGCCATGTGACGGCGCGTGTGTCAGGTCCGTATGTCAGAGACTGTACAGGCGCCGGGACTTCAAACGCTGGCGTACCGCCGCCGCCGCCGCCGCCGCCGCCGCACCACGCCGCCAGTGCCCGTGTGCGTGCGGCTCGGGGAGCAGCGGCTGTGGCGAGGTGCGGGCGCCGGTGAGTGAGTGTGTGTGTGTGCGTGTGTGTGTGGTGGTCGATACGAGACCGGTGAACGATGGCGCTGGAGGGCAGTGTGCTGTGGTCTTAGGGCGCATATTGTGGTATCGGAAGGCGGTGAGCTTGTGGCGATTTACCTTCCTTTTTATCCCATCTCATCGGCAACATTAATACCCGCATGATAAACAATCGTCTACATTTTAAACGCTTGTACACTTTCCAATGGAAGCTCTGAGCCTGTACTTTGCGAGATACAGGTGTGGGATATCTGCCGCTGGTGGTTGTGGAAGAAGGTACACCTCCCTTCATTATCGGACGTTTTTAACTGTACTACCTACAACATAAAACAGCTTCAATTCGGAATTGTTGGATGCATTTTGGCATTTGGGAACATTCAATACATACCTAATCGATACCTTCCTATCGGGTTGTGATAGTCCCACGCTTTATTTAATACGTAAATACGTTGGTACTAATTTGTTTCTGTTGGTAAGTATTCTTACCACATCCCTTAGCTGATCCTCAGTTATTTGTACTTACCGAGAGGTGAGACCTAAGTCGCATCGTCCTAGCTTTCCAATGCTTTTATTATTGTTTCAATGTTTGTTTAAGCTTATCGCAAACAAATAACATGAGTTATATCTTTAATATAGCATATCGCCATCATGCGTCACCATTTGTTAGGGAAATAATACTCAAGTGCCATACTGACTTGTGCTTGGATCCCGAAGTTGGATCTGGATTCCCAGTGGATCCCTCGGTATAAAATACGTGAAGGTCTTGGATCCCAATTCCCAGTGGATCCCTCGGTATAAAATGCATGAAGGTCTTGGATCCCAGTGGATCCCTCTGCATAAAATGCATAAGATCTGAGATCTTTCTGAATCCTTTGGCGTAAAATGCTTCAGGATGTGGGATCTCTAATAAAGGAGCCTTAGATCTCGAAACACAAGATTCAGGGACTGACATACAAATGTGTGGCCTTTTTTGCGTATGTAGTATTTACTATGTAGATAGTTAGAACCTGCAAATTAACTTGTAAGTTGTACCCATTAGCTAACATAGATATTGCAATCAATTTTCCAATATGATACAATTAGTAAGAAGTAAGTACCTACCAGCGTACCTGGATCCCGAAGTTGGATCTGTCATCTGATATCCCAGTGGATCCCTCGGGATAGAATATATCAGGATCTGGGATCTTTGTGAATCCCTCGGCTTATTGTGTACCTGGATCTTGTGCCCCTTGTGGATCCCGGACACAGGACACAGATATCCAGATATCAGCTGGATCCCAGATTCAAGCACATGTCTGGTGCCATATTTCTGCCATTTTACCACAGGCGGGTCCATTTTACGCACCTTATACTTCTGTGAATGAATGTGCTCATATATAGCATCTGTGCTCGTTTTTGCCGAGTGCTGTAACTGCCATGTTCTGCAGCTGTCTGGACTGCATGACGGGAGATTTAGAGCGCGGGTCGTGGCGACTGTGAGCCTGCGCTCTGTAACAGTCGATTTGCTATCTAAATAAGCTGATGTCTCCTACAGTCCTGCGTTCTGTACTCTAACAGCCTTGAGGTCGGAGTGTGTTTGAACAGCGTCAAAAATCGACCGTGTTTTCATCCCAATGTCGACGAACCAGCATGCCAGTGCTGCGCTGGAAAATGGCGTGTGTTTGTACAGACAATAGCAGTGCAATCAGAGGTCAGAAGTATCGCCACCACGCTTACCGAGCGTGGCTCCCTGCGGTTGCTACTCGTGTTGTGGATATGAAGAATCGCCGCATGAATCAGGTCACTGTGGTTTGAGAGGCCAGAGGGCTGACCCTGCGGTTGGCCATGTGATTTGGTTTGAAGTAATGTGGGTGTGTTCCATTGTCAGTTCAGTATGCACTTTGTCATGGCTTGTTTCATTTGGGGTCCTAAAGCCATTACATTTCCTCTAATAGACCAGAGAGCTCTGATCTATTAGAAGAAAAGTAATGGCTTCTGCTCGATTTCTCGATTTCATTCGTCAGCGATATTGCCATGGGTTCTGTAACCAATAACCATGCCACCACTGCTGTATATTCACGTCTTCGTAGATCACTTTCTAATCAATCAATTATTATTCGGAAAACTGGGATGGACTAAAGGCTAACTTTATAATTATATGACTATATACAGGGTATAGTTTATCCTGTCAAGGTCCAGGTATGTCGTGTATGTCGTGTATGTCCAGTATGTCGACATACTGTGTCCAGGTATGTCGGGCACGTAAAACTTTCGTCTAAATTCTGCCGACCAACAGGAATTGTACGATCGGGTGGTGGGGTCAGGGCCTGCGCAACAAGCTCTGCTTAGCGTGGGTCCTGACCTCGGAAATCCATCCATACAAAACGTTCGGACTAAATTTCTTTAAAAAAGGTTAGCTCACTGTATTGCATTACACTGCAGGTTCTCATCGGCCTGGGTCTAGGTACCCATGACTTTTCCCTCTATGCGTTGTTTTTGCTCCTCGGCGAAGAAGCGGTTGTGGCGATGGTGGCAGCTTCGAACCCCCACCAGTACCTGACCACCCGCCCCGTGTAAAATCCCTCCTCTCTTTGTACTCTGGTTACACCTCCTCTATCTGCGCTCAGTTCTGGTATGACTATGGATGTGGCTGACAGGAGCTAAGCCGAAATCTGCGGAATGATAGGAGAAACAATCTGTGGGAAACTGAATCTGTGGGAATAGCAGACAGATCACAGAGTGGAAGGTGGACATGAGAGAGAAAAAGAGATACGATAGATTTGGTAAAAAACGATACTATTTTTTTCTTCTTTTTTATATACCTACAGATATAGAATAGTTATCATGCATTTTGAAATAATCGTCGTTGGAAGCAAAACTGAAGCCAACGACGTATTTGTATTTATTTTCCAAATCCAAATTTATATCGACGTTTAGTGAGGTCAACGCGAATCCGGTGGACTATGAACGTTGCTGGACTATGATTTATGAACAACCAATACTACCTATACCTACATTCCAATACCAAACGAACCCCTGGCTCCAGGTTATTCATAACGTGCCTACCGGTATATCATACGAGAAGTGCCCGTCTGCCGTTCCTGTGTACCGCGCGTATACTGCACAGTGCAACAGTGCACATTGCACAGTCACTGTGCAGTGCTGTGATTGAAAAGGCATTAGCAGCAATTACGTCCAAACAGCAGTGTCACTGTTTAGATCGCGCTTGAGCCTTGAATTGATTGTTATACAGAAACGAGTGACGACTGAGATTGAATAGGGAATTGATTAGCTGTGTTTGTAGAGTTTCATTTGACTTCCGTGATTTAAAAGCAGTTTCGTCTTCCTGGGCTGCGTCTAAAAAGAAGTGTTTCTGCACAGTACAAAATATTCGTAACAAATACACTTGGCAAGGTTTTGTTTGTGATTCTTTTGTAAAAACGTACTCATTACTCCCCTAATGTGTAGCTGCCCGGTAGACTCTACCGTCGGCGGTAGCTGCCCGGTAGACTCTACCGTCGGCGGTAGCTGCCCGGTAGACTCTACCGTTGCCGGTAGTGCCCGGTAGACTCTACCGCCGGTAGCGCCCAGTAGACTCTACCGTCCGGTAGCTGCCCGGTAGACTCTACCGTCGGCGGTAGCTGCCCGGTAACTGGAGCGTCTGTGTCCCGTGCAGACCCGTCTCTATCTTGTCAACATGTCAGCTTGGTTGTCAGCTGCTCCCTGTCGGATGACGCGGTCCAGTGCTGCCACTGCCGCCGCATCATCCGCTGCCGACCGGTGCCGGGCAGACCAGCACGGTAACCGCTTCCCCCGCTGACGTCACCCTGTCCGAGGGCCGGGCGTGGGTGTGGGTGGGGTCCCCCTCCCGGATCCGTCGTGCAGTGTCCGGCTCGTCACCCCCCCCCCCTAGCTCAGTGTTTATATGTCGTGCCGGTGCGCCGCGCCGCCAGACGACACAGTCCGTCCCCGCACTGCGCCGTGACTGTCGCACAACCCTCCGCTGCGCCGTGACTGTCTCTGACCCGTCCGTCTCCGTCTGCCGCGCCGTTTCAGGATCTGCCGCTGACGTCTGCAGCTGAACTCAGAGCGGGACAACAGGTGGACGATGCCGGACGGGTAGAGGTGGTCAGGACATCAGACCACCACCGCAGCCTCGCCGCGCCAGTGTCAGTGTGTCAGTGAGTGGGTGTCAGTGAGCGTGTGTCAACGTCAGTGTCAGTGTCAGTGTCAGTGAGTGGCTGGCGAAGCAGACGATGCGGTGGTTCGGGGGTAGGCGTGTGCCCCCGCTGCACCTCTGATGCAGTGGTTCGGGAGTCGACGTGTGCCCCCACCGCACCTCTGACGAAGAGAAGATGCCCCTCTTCAGCGGCTGCTTCAGCCGCAAGAAGAAGAGGAGAAAGCTGAAGATCTCGGCGCCGCTGCACCTGCTGGTAAAGGTGAGGAAGTGGTGGTGGAAGGTGCCAGAGGTCAGTCCGGGACCCGCTGTGGCCCGGGGTTGTTAGGTGACGTCACGTGTTCGATTCGGAGAGGTGAGAATTAGTTCTGATTGTTGGTTGGATGGGAGGTGAGGAGGTCAGCTTGGTAGCTAGGCGCTCCGCCTAGCTGAGGTCGGATCGTGGGAAACTCCTTGGGTCAGGGGCGTGGAGGATCTCCACACATTAACACATAATAACGTCGCCGCGCTGTCTGCCGGCGTCTGCTCTCCACACCCCAGTGCGGCTTTGCTGCCCTGCTGAGCGGTGCGGCACCATTCCCACTGTGTCTGTCTGGACTGAGGCGGCGATCTGCCTACGTCAGTCGTCCATCATCAGACGCCTGAGAGCGACGCCCAGCCGCCGCCCCGGGCTGTGTGCAACAACAGAGCGGCCGGCTCGTCTTCCCGTCCACTCCCACACGGAGACGGGGCGGACAAACAATTAGCGGCTGCAGCGTTTGTCATGCAGGGCGAAGGTAAATACTCAGCCTGCATAAACAGGCTGAGTCGGCAGATTGGCGGCGTCACAGCGCTGAGTGTCGACTGTGGGGCCGAGTCCAGACTGTCGACTGTGGGGCCGAGTCCAGACTGTCGACTGTGGGGCCGAGTCCAGACCGGCACTCAGACAGACCTGTCTGGACTCCGGACCTATCCGAGTCCAGCAGGCAAGGCGTTTTGGCAAGCAGTGGGACCATGGGGAGAGTTTTGCTGTCGATTTCGACGAAGAAAAACTTGAACAACTCTGATCAAGCCAGAGCTTTTTACGTTTTCTAGGCTTTCACTAAAGAGACGATTCGATCGCTTGCTTACATGCGAGTTTGTATACGCGTTTTTCTAAGGCAGCACGGGAAAGGTCTTTTCATGATGAAGGTATTTTCTTTTATTCTCCAACGAGAGCCAATTTCGTTTTTGTTCACGAGCGGTTCTCCGTGCGTCTACGGCCTACCCACGGCCACGCCGGGCCGGGCCCCTACCTTCCGGTGCCTCTCGAGACCTATTCCTCACCCGCCCCTGTCGCCAGATTCGTGAAACCCGAGCCGGCTGCTTCCCCTGCCTCCCCCAGCGGCCCCGCCCCGCTGCGCCCCGCCCCTCATCTCGTCTGAGCTGGATTCGGGTCGACGGCGCGAGTCACCACGGCAGCACGGGCGAGTCCCCCTCGCCGCCTCGACCCCGACCTCGACCATCAAATCGACTCGATCGATCGCACACAAAGCCAGGGAGACCGTCGTGTCGACAATCAGTCGGCAGATGGCATCAGGCAGCCTTATGTCGCTGCACGGTGTGACGTGGTGGTGGGTCAGCTACGTGTGTTGTGCTGTGCTGTGCTGTAGTGTGCTGTGCTGTGTTGCAATGTGCTGTGCTGTGCTGTGTCGCGTGTGCTGTGCTGTGCTGCGTGTGCTGTGCTGTGATGCGTATGCTGTGCTGTGTTGCGTGTGCTGTGCTGTGCTGTGTGTGTTGTGCTGTGCTGCGTGTGTTGTGTTGTGTTGTGCTGTGCTGTGTTGTGTTGTGCTGTGCTGTGCTGTGCTGCAATGTTTTGTGCTGTGCTGTGCTGTGCTGTGCTGTGCTGTGCTGTGCTGTGCTGTGCTGTGCTGTGCTGTGCTGTTCTCCACACGTTTTGGGCGGAGTGAGATATTTGATCACCCGTCGGTGCGTTGCCCCAGGCCACGAATGCAAAGCAGGCCATAAAAGGGAAAGTCTCACTCCTGTTGTAAAGTGTGAGTTTCAACATGTTGCTGCCGCGGAGACAGACGCGGAGACATGCTAAAAACTGTGGGTCGTGCGGGGTGGGACCGCGCAGCGCAGGCCATTGGGTGCAGTTACTGCCTCCCTGCGTCACCCTAATGACCCCATGTGAAGGTGTAAACGCACCCCAGTCAGACGGACGGTCACCGCGACACTCGAGTACGGTACGATGCCATCACAATTAACGCAGGTATCGAGATACGCAGAATATCTGACAGATCAGAGAGCCCATAAGGTCATTCGTGACTTTCCCTTTAACGAATGGTCTCTTCATCGCTGAACTGTGGGCGGAGATCTCTGAGGGCTGGTGTACATATAAGGTTCTATGTATTCAGAAGCCCTGAGGTCTGCAGTGACTGCACTCTGCACTCTGCATAGCACCCTAGTCCAGTGCAGTGGTAGTCTATCTCCGAATTTAGAGCACTGTTTTGTCCTAAGCGTCACTTTACAGATATGGTCACTGATGCCCGTACGTATCTTATTGCTGGCTGGCTGCTAGGACTAGGACTGTCTGACCGGTCCCTGTGAAGGTAGTAGGTACGGTGCTGAGTGCTGACCGCTGGGTGACTGTTGTCACCGTCGAGGACTCTCTGAAGGAGCAGGTCCTGTTGAGCCAACAGCGCAGTAAAGCCACGCTCATGTACAGCATGCTACTGTATCCTCAGTGGCCTCCCTGTCCCGCGGAGCTGTGACTGCGAGCAGCCATCTCAGTGGCCTTCCTGTCCGGCGGAGCTGTGAGCTCCTGTCCCGCGGAGCTGTGACTGCGGGCAGCCATCTCGGTGGTCTCCCTGTCCCGTGGAGCTGTGAGCTCCTGTCCGGCGGAGCTGTGAGCTCCTGTCCCGCGGAGCTGTGACTGCGGGCAGCCATCTCGGTGGCCTCCCTGTCCCACGGAGCTGTGAGCTCCTGTCCGGCGGAGCTGTGAGCTCCTGTCCAGCGGAGCTGTGACTGCGGGCAGCCATCTCGGTGGCCTCCCTGTCTCGCGGAGCTGTGAGCTCCTGTCCGGCGGAGCTGTGACTCCTGTCCAGCGGACTGTGCTGGCGGGCACCATCTCGGTGGCCTTCCCTGTCTCGCGGAGCTTGAGCCCTGTCATGCGGAGCTGTGACTGCGGGCAGCCATCTCAGTGGCATTCCTGTCTTGCGGAGCTGTGAGCTCCTGTCCGGCGGAGCTGTGAGCTCCTGTCCCGCGGAGCTGTGATTTGCGACAGCCCATCTCGGTGGCCTCCTGTCCGGCGGAGCTGTGAGCTTCCTGTCCCACGAGTTGTGACTGCGAGCAGCCATCACGGTGCCTCCCTGTCCGGCGGAGCTGTGACTCTGTCCCGTGGACTGTGACTGCGAGCAGCCATCTCGGTGGGCCTCTCCCTGTCCCGGGCGGAGTGTGAGCTCCCTGTCCCGTGGAGCTGTGACTGCGCGCAGCCATCTCGGTGGCCTCCTGTCCGCGGAGCTGTGAGCTCCTGTCCCGTGGAGCTGTGACTGGGCGAGCAGCCATCTCGGTGCCTCCCTGTCCGTGCGGAGCTGTGAGCTCCTGTCCCGCGGAGCTGTGATTGCGAGCAGCCATCTCGGTGGCCTCCCTGTCCGGCGGAGCTGTGAGCTCCTGTCCGGCGGACGCTGTGAGCTCTGTCCCGCCGGCTGTGACTGCGAGCAGCCATCTGTGGCCCCTGTCCGGCGGAGCTGTGAAGCTCCTGTCCCGTGGAGTGTGACTGCGAGCAGCATCTCGGTGGCCTCTCTGCACGGCGGAGCTGTGAGCTCCTGTCCCGTGGAGTCTGTGACTGCGAGGCAGCCATCTCGGTGGCCACTCCTGTCGGCGGAGCTGTGAGCTCCTGTCCCGCGGAGCTAGTGAACTGCGAGCAGCCATCTCGGTGGCCTCCCTGTCTCGCGGAGCTGTGAGCTCCTGTACCGCGGAGCTGTGAGCTCCTGTCCCGCGGAGCTGTGAGCTCCTGTCCCGTGGAGCTGTGACTGCGAGTGCTACGCTGCGCTGCGCTTCTCGTCAGTCTGTTTGTTGTCTGCCGCTGACGTGTGCGTCTCTCCGGCCGGCGTGGTGGGTCACCGCCTGTTGTCGCCACCTCTGATGGATCATTGTGTGGGAGGCCGGTCAGCAAACAAACGGAGACAGGAGACGGACAGGAGACGGGCGGACAGGAGACGGGCGGACAGGAGACGGGCGGACAGGAGACGGGCGGACAGGAGACGGGCGGACAGGAGACGAGCGGACAGGAGACGGGTGGACAGGAGACTGGCGGACAGGAGACGGGCTGACAGGAGCGGACGAGCAACGCTCATAGGCGTAAAGTTAAAATCCGAAAATGTTAGGGGGACGCGGCCCTGTTTGCCGTGGTTGGGGGACACGTCCCCACTCTCCTCCACTTTCGACGTCTATGTGCAGAGGTGCAGCTCATGCATTACCAGCTCGCACCTGAACTATTTACGGTGATCATGAACCCTTTTCAAAATGTTCGAACATTGTATTGGCAGACATGTGAGCTCTGTGAAACGGATTGAGAGATGTGTGAGATATACAGCGTACAGGGGTAGTCGTCCGCAGCGTTCAGCTTGTGTGTCCAGTACCACAGCCCGGATATTATACATTCCCGGAATGACTGAGCACGCGCCCAGCTACCGGCGCCGTCTGTTGTTTCACGCCGCTGACGGTGTGGCAATGCGCTACGCATGTCGCCAGGAAGACGCATGACGCCGGCCGGCGTTCGAAAGTTCGAAAACACGTGTTTGGGTGGGTCAGGAGAGCTGCTGCTGGTCGCTGAAGTGATCAGCCGCGAAGCTGCGTAACTCGGGAGGATCCCGAGCAGCGTGTCCACCGGCAGGGGCGCCTGTGTTTGGCAAAGGAACGGTAGTTGAGGTCACTGAACAGAAGCTGATTGGTATGCCGGTGTTTTGGTCAGACCGGACCCTCCGGTCAGGGGTTCCGCGAGTCTGCGGGACCGGAACAGAGGGACCGGTTTACGTGACCTGAGCTCTGCTGCTCGGAATCACTGGCACGGGAAACGACACGGCTGGTCACCTGTTGGAAGTACTCGGACATTCCGGATCCATGGATTACTTCGGTGATTTTAACTAACTAATGATGACTAATGATGTCTAACGAATGATGATATCATAGTCGTCATTAGAGAGCAATTGTTGGTCGGACGGAGCCTCGTAAGACGACTTTTATTTATGTGGATTATCCGATTCATATTACCATCCCTGGTTCAGATAGCCTCCTAAGGAGCTGAAGTATTGCATATTTTCAAGTCAGGGAAGAGCCGACAACTGTCCTACATAGCACCAACACCTGTGCTGTACCCTGCAGTCACCCCATCCGTATACCTATGCATGGAGTAACGGACAGCGGCCTAAATATATTGAGGTCAGTAGAGACGAGTGACAGCGGTGACCTTTACAGAACAGGCATCACTACCGAGGTGTGTGGGTGTGATGTGCAGATTAGAGATGCCATTTTTGGGACGAAAAGACTTGGGCGCGCGCCCCCCTGAACCGGGTCTTTTCTATGGCGTGCACGTAGGGTGCGCGCAACTTTTTGTATTGGGCGCCACCCCTTGACCGAAATCCTGGATCCGCGCCTGCAAGCTGTAGATAAAAAACGTGCTCAACTCATTGTTGTTTTGCTATGTGTGGCAGAATACATCACTGATATTATTCATGTTTTTCTGCTTCCTCGTTAGTCTCATATGCTGCGCAAAAAAGCGCTGAATATATTCCCGACAGCAAAAGATCGAAACGTTGGTGGTAGTGAGAGCTTCACATTACAATGTGTAACCATTGGATGGCTCGAGCCCTGTGACCTCAGCCCTCGCCTGTGCCTGGTCTCTGTAACCATTGGATGGCTCGAGCCCGTGACCTCAGCCCTCGTCTGTGCCTGGCTCTGTAATCTTTGGATGGCTTCGAAGCTCGTGACCAACAGCCCTCGTCTGTCCTGGCTCTGTAACCTATGGATGGCTCGAGCCTGTTGGACCTCAGCCCTCGTCTGGTGCCTGGCTCTGTAACCATCTGGATGGCTCGAGCCCGTGACCTCACCCTCGTCTGTGTCCTGGCTTTTTCTGTAACCATTTGGATGGCTCCGAGCCCCGTGACCTCAGCCCTCGCCCTGTCCTGCTCTGTAACCATTGGGATGGCTCGAGCCCGTGACCTCAGCCCTCGTCTGTGCCTGGATCTGTAACCATTGGATGGCTTCGAGCCCGTGACCTCAGCCCTCGTCTGTGCCTGGCTCTGTAACCTATTGGATGCTCGAGCCCGGTGACCCTCAAAGCCCTCGTCCTTTGCCTGGCTCTGTAACCTTATGGATGGCTCGAAGCTTCTGACCACTAGCCCTCGTCTGTGCCTTGGCTCTGTAACCTTTGGATGGCTCGAGCTGTGACCCGTCAGCCCATCGTCTGTGCCTGGCTCTGTAACCATTGGATGGGCTCGGAGCACCTGACCTCAGCCCTCGTCTGTGCCTGCTCTGTAACCATTGGATGGCTCGAGCCCGACCTCAGCCCTCGCCTGTGCCTGGCTCTGTAACCATTGGATGGCTCGAGCCCGTGACTCAGCCCTCCGTCTCCTGTGCCTGGCTTCTGTAACCATTGGATGCTCGAGCCCGTGACCTCAGCCCTTCGTAATGGCCTGGCTCTGTAAACCATTGGATGGCTCGAAGCCTGTGACCTCAGCCTCGTCTGTGCCTTGCTCTGTCAACATTGGTGGCTCGAGCCCGTGACCTCAGCCCTCGTCCTGTGCTGCTCTGTAACCTTTGGATGGCCCGAGCCCGTGACCTCAGCCCTCGCCTGTTCCTGGCTCTGTAACCTTTGGATGGCTCGAGCCCGTGACCTCAGCCCTTGTCTGTGCCTGGCTCTGTAACCATTGGATGCCTTGAGCCCGTGACCTCAGCCCTCGTCTGTGCCTGGCTCTGTAATCTTTGGATGGCTCGAGCCCGTGACCTCAGCCCTCGCCTGTGCCTGGCTCTGTAACCATTGGATGGCTCGAGCCCGTGACCTCAGCCCTCGTCTGTGCCTGGCTCGAAGTAGGTACACCGTGCAGCTGTGGAACGTTCCGCACAGATGCACCGGTAGACCTGGCTGACAGGGCCATGTCTCAGGGGCCGCGCCTGTGACCCCTGTATCTTACAGTTCGACACCCAGCCGACACGGCAGGCCCCGCACCTGTGCTGATCATCAGTGATGCACGTCTGTGACCGACACCCGCGTCCATCGCGCTGATACATGCTGATCAGATGGGCTGGGAATTCCTCCTGAGGCTCAATGCTGGGTGATAAACAATGCTGGGAGAAGCCGAGGAGGATAAACTGTGTGTCGTGAGTTCTGGAAGACGATACCTCGGACTTGTATGTGTTAAAGTGCCTGGATGGTTTTATCGGTGGTAAAATGTATGTTGTCCCGAAATTATGTATCTTCCTGAGCGTGAGAAAGCTGGCTGTGATGCTGTGTGAAATTTGCCAATGCAGCTTTGCATTATGCATGTTTGTAGTTGATGCATACGTTCATAAACATGAGACAGGAAAACTTCATTACGCTCGAATGTTTTGCATAGGGAAAAGATGGCAGCGTCTCTGAACTTGAGCGTGCCGCTGATAGATCGCGACACTCGGGCGCTGCTGTTAATGGAACTGTAAACCAAAATGGTGGCTATCAACGGCAGCGTGCATTGTGACAATCATAACACTAATCTGGGCACTAATCTGACAGGCTCGCATAGCTCTGTGCCATTTGAAAATCGCGTCGGTATCGTGGATTGTACGGTTGTATAATGTAACGGCTTCTTAAAACTGTCCCGACTTTGACTGCGCATTAAATCACTAGACGTCGCTAGTGATTGATCATTACTCGTGCCTAATGATTCCAGTAATGTTGAGCTGGTAAAACAATCGGACCTATGATTATGTAACGCTGGACGTGACTTTGCCAGGTACGCTACCTCGGTTGCCAGGTACGCTACCTCGGTTGCCAGGTACGCTATCTCGGTTGCCAGGTACGCTACCTCGGTTGTCAGGTACGCTATCTCGGTTGCCAGGTACGCTACCTCGGTTGCTAGTAGTCTGTCATTTTCCCAAAATTTCATGTCCAATACCAATCTAATGCCGAACCGGAGGCATTTTGGTTGACCAAAACCGACCGATTTTGGTTGAAGCCAAAAATGTCCAAAATTTGACCGATTTAAAAATTATAGGTGGTAGTGGTTTATGCAGTATGAATATTGTTTAGTGCATACAATAATTATTTTTAAGGACCTCACTTACTCTTGTGAGCAATATCTTCTATCTTGATATAATAATGTGTTCCATTTAGTATCTATATTAATTGACTGAATTTTAAGCAAATTAAGCAACAATTTGCTGGATAGAAATAAGAATGCGTAAAAATGTGACGAAAAAGTGAATTGCTTAAGAAAAGGCTGACCAAAAAGTGTCCAAAAATGTATCAGCCTGACCGACCGATTAACAAATCGGTCACACATTTTTTCGGTTACCAAAGTTTTGGTTACCGATTGACACCACTAGTTGCTAGACACGGCTCAATTTATCAGATTGCTGAAATCATCTTCTTAGTCCAAGATAGCAGGTTCTTTTCCTCTCTTCACTGAGCTTCCGTGGTAAACTCTCCTAGGTAAGATCCTCGCATGTCTGATCGTTCGACGAGCTACGGCTGGTTTAGTAATCTTGGTAACGACGACTATATATTTTTCCTAACATTAGCGAACTGTTTTGTAAAGGTGGTTGCAGCGGATATAAACAACAATATCCAACAGAGCTTGCTGCCTCCACCCTGCCTCCGCCATCCAATACTACGAATGCAGTTCAACAGGAGGATTTATTAAAACGATAATAGTTTAATTAGCAAATATCTTATGGTGGAAATGTGTTATAAATTCAATGTCATTGACCAGGTTCGCCTAAATTATGAAACTCAACACAACTAGCAGCCAGCCGAGGGATCCTCTCTAAATATCTCGCTTCAGCGATCCAAGCGGCGTTCATCCCCCACCACAGACACTGTGATGCCGTCAGGAGGGCCATTATGACAGCCAGTTTGAAAGCTCGTCACGTCCGTCGATAACACCGGCGGTGGAGTGTCTGGCAGCTCACACATCAGTGACGTGACGCAGCTGGGAAGACAACGCCCTGCACACTCCGCCCCGCCCCGCATTCCTCCATGACATCAGTAACACGACGCTGCAGACGGCTGGAGTACCGACAACACCATCACCATCAGCGATAAACGCCGCGCTCTCTGGAAACCCTCGCTCCTCCTCGTCAGCACTCAGCTCATTGAAGACGCTTATCCAAACACAAACCTGCAATCTTCTTCGTCAGCCCAACTAACCGCTCTCTGGCCTGGGACAGTGATCCCTCTGTGGCCCGGGCTAGTGATCCCTCCCTAGCCCGGCCCAGTGATCCCATCCTGACCCGGGCCAGTGATCCCTCCCAGTCCCTGCCCAGTGATTCCTCCCAGAACCGGCCCGTGATCCTCTTCGCCCGGGCCAGTGACCCCTCCCACGCTCGTCCTTCTCTGAAACCCCGCTGAATTCGCCATCAAGCTCTGGTCCATCGGTCTGCCTCAGCTGCGGTCCCCAATCGGTCTGCCTCAGCCTTGTGGTCGCATCGGTCTGCCTCAGCTGCGGTCCATCGTCTGCCTCAGCTGTGGGTCCTATTAGTCTGCCTCAGCTGCGTCCATCGGTCTGCCTAGCTTGCGGGTCCAATCGGTCCCTGCCTCAGCTGTGGTCTGGTCCAATCGGTCTGCCTCAGCTGTGGTCCATCGGTCTGCCTCAGCTGTGGTCCAATCGGTCTGCCTCAGCTGTGGTCCATCGGTCTGCCTCCAGCTGTGGGTCATCGGTCCTGCCTCAAGCTGTGGTCCCATCGGTCTGCCTCAGCCTGTGGTCCATCGGTCTGCCTCAGCCTTTGGTCCATCGGTCTGTCCTCAGCTGTGTCCAATCGTGTCTGCCTCACTGCGGTCCATCATCTGCCTCAGCTGTGGTCCATCGGTCGGCCTCAAGCTGTGGTCCATCGGTCTGCCCTCAGCTGCCGGTCCATCGGTCTGCCTCAAGCTGCGGTCCATCGGTCTGCCTCAGCTGCGTGCGGAGACCACCGATCACGACCAATAAACGCAGCCGTCACGCAGCCGTCACGCACATCCGGCGCTGATGCGTTACGGACTGGCCGGACCCTCTACCCAGCTCTACTGGAACGGGCTGAGGATGTCCCTTAATTCTACCAGAACCGGTAGAAGAGAGTCTTTCATTTCTACCGGAACGGATAGATGGTGTCGGGCTACTGAGCTGAAAACATGTGGACGCTCAGGTATCGGCTGGTGTCTACTGCCTAGGTCTTTATGACACGTGTCATGCTGCGTGTCAAGCTAGCTGAGGTCATGACATGTTCACACAGACCACGTCCTGTGTCGGCAGGTGATAGATCCGCATACAATCCGTCCCTTCAGGTCCCATTTACTACGTAGTGCGTGTTGTGTGTGAATTGTGTTGTCAGTGAGTGTAGATGTGTCGGTCCGATGGATGTGTCCTCAGCCGTATAACCGACACACCAGCTGTAACCGCAGAGCAATCAGTCCGTGCCCTTCAGGCATAACACAACAAGAGACGCAGTGCCTGTGTCCGGCAGGTTGATAGATGACATACCAATCGTTCCCTTCAGGTCCCATATTACTACGTAGTGCGGATGTTGTGATTCGATGCATGAGTGTAAAATGTGTTGGTCTGATGGATGTGTCCTCAGCCGTATAACCGACACACCAGCTGTAACCGCAGACAATTAGATAATGTCGTGCGGCAAACGCCGGCCGAATCGTCCTCCCGCACACCCGGCGTGTATAGTTTTGGCACCGCGGATACACTGTCAGTCGACCTTCGCTCATCGCTGTCCGTTCGCCCTAAAACCCCAATCATCATCATCACACTGGCAGTCGCTTCGTTAATACACAGTGGTTATAACTTATAGGTGGGTTATTGCATATGAATGAACATTATAGTACACAGCTGGTGGTACCTTTTGGTCAGCGTGGAATCCAAAATGATGTGACCGATCCTTCCCTGCCTCAACCAGATCTCAGTGACTGCACCAGACTGCCCTTGGTTTTCCCGTTTTCAGACGCATGTACTGTTATAAACATTAATACCAACATTGTATAGTCCGGTAAGTTGTCACACTAAACACATATTATACCCCGAGGCCTCTTCAGCCGTCATCTCTAATCAATACCACCATGACGTCATTGATCTGAGGCCCGGCCTGCGGTGACGTCACTGAGCCGCTGCTCATCCCGCGGTGACGTCACCTGACTTGTCCCACGGGTCACGTGACCGGTAAGGTGACGTCAGCGGACCACCAGTAAGGTCCGGAGCTCTGCCACCCCGCCATCGCTGCTGTCGGTGGGGCTGATCGGGTCAGCTCTCCGGAGCGGGTCTCTAGTTATTGGCAGCTGCGACCGGATCCAGCTGACCTCTGGAACTTCAGGAGCTCTGGGTGTGTGTGGATGTGCGACGAAAGCTGGTATTAGCCTGGCACTTAGCAACGCAGTTACAATGGAGAAATGAAATATTGAGTTATAGAAATACAGTGGTAAAATGCATGTTTAACGATGAAATGTTAAAATATCATTTTAATAAAGACATTTATTAATAGGATTTGATCAGCTACACCACATTTGTTACTCTCACACACATCTGTTAATAATGTGACGGGTGAAGTGGACGGCTAATCGCCGTTGACCATCGGGTGGCTCCTCTCACTGTGATATGGTCTGAACTGCCGGCATCGTTAAGGCACGGGTCCCGTTATATGACTCGCTTTCTCAGCTTGTCTGCCGGCGTGCTCTGTTTATGACCGGCGTATGAGGTAAGGTGGCGCGTTATGAGCGACATTTGATGGCTCTGAGCTGAGCCCTGCAGCTGGGGAGCCTGGTTTGCTTCAGGCTGTTCAGCGGGGTGGTCAGCTATAAAGCTGTGTTTTTGCTCTGAAGTAGGCGCCTGACGCCGGCCGCCGATGGATTTAAATACAGCGTTTCAACACCTTAACTGGCGGCCTGGTTCCCACAAGACGCCGAGAGCTAATTTCATGGTATTAGCCCCAATGCATGGATATGAGAGAGGTGGCGCTCCAAATGGCATGTAAGGCATTTTTATGTGCCGAGTCCTAATGTGAGGTGATTTAGAAAACGACTCCTTGCGATGACTGATTGATGCCTTGTCGTACCGCCAGGTTAAAGGCCGGTTCCGCTTGACTGCTATTCTCCTGAACCCATTTATATTGTAACAGTTTCACCGTCCACGTCCTGAAATACAATGGTTAAATCCACTCAGCTGCAGATTGGGGTTAATTTGCACCACCTCCCCGATTGCTTCATCTAATTTGCGTAATGGCCGCTACTCGTGCTTCTTATTTGATTGAAGTCGTGCATAGTATAACTTCATTACGATGAGGTGATCTAGTCCCATTCTGGCGTGAAATCGATAAATTAAAACGAACTGGCTTCCTTTGACCATGTATGAAGCGTTCTGAAATCATCACCTCGACACTGGTGGCTTGGTTGATGCATGACTTATTTAAAGCGGGTCCATTACAGCCGTTAAACGTACTTTTCAATTCGCTCGGTGGTGATGGGCTCAGCTGAGGCTTCTGCGCCCGAACCAAGCTGAAGGTCCGTCTCTTGTCCGTCTCTGTCCGTCTCTGTCCGTCTCGTCGTCTCTGTCCGTCTCTGTCCGTCTCTGTCCGTCCTCGTGTCCGTCTTCTGTCCGTCCTCTGTCCGTCTCTGTCGTCTTGTCCGTCTCTGTCCGTCTCTGTCGCGTCTCTGTCCGTCTCTGTCCGTCTCTGTCCGTCTCTGTCCGTCTCTGTCCGTCTCTGTCCGTCTCTGTCCGTCTGTCTGCGAGCGGAAGACAGCTATATTTTGTACTCGTCATTTAACTGCGGTCATTGTGTGGCACACCTCTGTGCCGCTGGACCGCACCTCTGCGCCGCCGGACCGCACCTACTCAGTGCATCTGCACACTGCACTCGGCATTATTGCACCCGTGTTCTCAACATTCCAGACCCCTATACTGCTGCACCCTTTCACTCCTACATACAACCCAACCATCAGCCCAACTGCTACTTACACACACGCACACCTACGTACGAGGGTGCTATATGTGCCATGCGGATCGTTTGCCAGCTTATCTTGCCGCCCTGGTGACAGCTTAGCACCGCATTTGATTGGTTTTACGGCGCCCTATATAGCCTGATGGCCGACTGGAGCCGTTTGAGGGAGATAGGGCGATAGCTGTACACGGGTACGGCGCTCGGTTTGATGAGCCATGGGAGCAGCGTACGTCCGATCGGGGGCAGTTCGCAGTGATCGATCGTTAACACTCCTCACGCCTGCAGCACGGTCTGTGCATTGTAACGACGCGGCAGGCCTGCCTGTGTGGTCAGCTGTGGTCAGACAGCGACGGTAACGACGCGGCAGGGCTGCCTGTGTGGTCAGCTGTGGTCAGACAGCGACGATCACGACGCGGCAGGGCTGCCTGTGTGGTCAGACAGCGACGAATTACGAAGCGTTAGGGCTGCCTGTGTGGTCAGTCTGTGGTCAGACAGTGACGGTAACGACCCGGCAGGCCTGCCCTGTGTGGTTCAGCTGTGGTCGACAGCGACGAATTAACGACGCGGCAAGGGCTTGTCTGTGTGGTCGCTGTGGTCGGACAGCGACATTACGACGCGCAGGCCCTGCCTGTGGTGGTCAGCTGTGTCAAACAGCGACGTATCGATGCGGCAGGCTGCCTGTGTGGCCAGACACGCGACGATTACGACGCGGCAGGGCTGTCTGTGTGGTCAGCTGTGGTCGGACAGCGACGATAACGACGCGGCAGGGCTGCCTGTGTGGTCAGCTGTAGTCAGACAGCGACGATTACGATGCGGCAGGGCTGCCTGTGTGGTCAGCTGTGGTCGGACAGCGACGATTACGACGCGGCAGGGCCTGCCTGTGTGGTCAGCTGTGGTCGGACAGCGACGATTACGACGCGGCAGGGCTGCCTGTGTGGTCAGCTGTGGTCAGACAGCGACGATAACGACGCGGCAGGGCTGCCTGTGTGGTCAGCTGTGGCCAGACAGCGACGATCACGACGCGGCAGGGCTGCCTGTGTGGTCAGCTGGTGGCAGACAGCGACGATTACGATGCGCAGGGCTGCCTGTTTGTGGTCAGCTGTGGTCAGACGCGACGATTAGAACGCGGCAGGCCTGCTGTGTGGTCAGCTGTAGTCAGACAGCGACGATTACGGACGCGGCAGGGCGCCTGTGTGGTCAGCTGTGGGTCAGACAGCGACGTTAACCGACGCGGAGGCTACCTGTTGTGGTCAGCTGTTTGTCAGACAGCGAACGATCACGCTTAAACGCGCAGGGCCTGCCTGTGTGGCAGACAGCGACGATCAGGCGGACGCGACCAGGGCTGCCTGTGTGGTCAGCTGTGCCAGACATGGACGGTAAACGACGCGGCAGGGCTGCCTGTGTGGTCAGCTGTGGTCGGACAGCGACGATTCACGACGCGGCAGGGCTGCCTGTGTGGTCAGCTGTAGTCAGACAGCGACGTTAACGACGCGGCAGGGCTGCCTGTGTGGTCAGCCGAGGTCAGACAGCGACGGTAACGACGCGGCAGGGCTGCCTGTGTGGTCAGCTGTAGTCAGACAGCGACGATCACGACGCGGCAGGCCTGTCTGTGTGGTCAGCTGTGGTCAGACAGCGACGATCACTGCAGTGTTTCCAAACAGACACTTACAGCAGCCTCTCATTACGAGCATGGTAGCGCCAGCGAAAGAAATCAGCTGGCGGAAGATAGACGAGTGTTTGCCTGGAACCATCCATCATGCAAGAAGGACATGAGGCTGACCCATTTGCCGTATCCCGTACACATTCGAGAGTGTATAATAGTTTTGCAACTTTCACTGCATTTATGCATTCATTCACTGTAGCATTTGACCGTCTCCTGTATGATGAATGGCCTGATAGCGATATATCACCCATGCGGTCGGTGGTGATTGGTATCATTAGGTATTTTACTGTCACGCAGTTTACCTGGGTGGTCGAGCTCCCATCGAGACTCGTGGAGGCTTGCTCAACACGGCAGGGCTGTTGCAGTCTGTTTCATACGGCAGCGCGGTATCAATGGCTTCAGTCATGTGTTATTTAACCACCCATTAATCTGCCTGCGCTAATTTCATCTGCCGGTAGCGCCCAGATTGGTTAGCATTTGCTAAACGGAGTTAAAAGGCACACTAGCCATTTTCACGATGGCTTATTTTGCGCGAAATGTTTTAAAATGTTTCAGTAGTAGCCGTCTTCACGATGGACAAATCTGTGCAATAAAATTTTGGTTTTAACCCCGCTCTACGGTGCCGTAGGGCGAGGGTTAAAAATTTTTACGCAAATTAGTCCATCGTGAGCGCTACAACTAAAACATTTAAATATTTTAAAATGTTTTAAAACATTTCGCGCAAAATAAGCCATCGTGAAAACGGCTATTGTGCGACTGACTTGACTGACTATAAGCTCTGGTGAAGGCTGCTGGTTTTCCTATGGTGGACAGCTCCTAAGCAGCCATTGGGTGCCATCCACCATAGAACTTGCTGGTTTGGATGACGTAAGTCCTCTGCAGACCATGGTCTGCAGACCTGCAGACCATGCTAGTGTCCGAGGTCATTGCCTAGCGTTTTTGAACTACGTCTGGTGGGCCCGTAGGTACACCAGAGCGCCTCATTTCTTCTTGCGTCCTCGCACTGCTTGTTAAATGAATGCACTTGTCCTTTGACAGTTTGACAATTAATATCTGCCACCCTGTTAATTGCAGTACTTATTCTAGAACTACCTGCCATGTTCTAAGCATCTAATAAATGTGTACCGATCAAGCTCCTTAACTTCTAATAGCCGATGGGAGCCTTTGTCTTGTACATGCATTTAGTGGTGTCCCGTTCTTGCACCAAGTGAGATGTCGTCTCTTTCCTAGCCATCCGATTGGAAGTCTCGATGCGTAGTGCTCTGGTCTGAAGACGTCGCGGAGGTCCACAAAGGCTGGCTCTCCATATTCCTCCGGGACGGGACGGGCTGTGGGTTGCTGGAACGGGACGGGACGGGACGGGACGGGACGGGACGGGACGGGACGGAACTGGCCGGGCCGGGACGGGACGTGTTCTGGTAAAAGGATGGGATGGGACGTGCTCTGGTAAAGGGATGACGTATTACCGGCCGCCGCGCAAAACAAAAACTGCCCGTATACCCTGACCACGCCGAATTCCAGCCGCCTCACGGGGAGGAGGCGTCCTCTTCCCACCGCGTCGCAGCTGCAGTCTCACGGCAGATTCCGGTCCGGACCAACACGGGACCACCACCGGACCATCGCCGGACCATCTCAACACGGCTGCGGCATCGCCTACGCTATTGTATACTTCCAAGTTATTGTGTCATGAACTTCTTTTTCCGAAGCCTCTTGGGTTCCCTAACCCCAGACAGAAGCTGGGCGGTCGAATTTCCCTTTGTTGCCTGGTAAAATACCGCAGCACACCCACCCACACACACGCACACACACACTGGCGTCCGGAGACCCTCCGCTGTGGACTGCCGTTCGTTTGGTGGAATACCACAGCAGGCCTGCCGGTCTCTGCGCCTCTGGTGATGCGCCGCGGTATAACCGGCGGTGGTGGGCAGCGCTCCTCTATTCCTGCTGGGACGAGGCAGGCACATTGTTGGCTGTGGTGGAGAGGTCACTACCATGGACTCCGCTGCCGCCGCCACCGCCGCCGCTGCCGCCACCGCCGCCGCCGTCTTCGCTACCTTTGCCGCCGCATTGCCATGCAAAAACATCTTCTGCCAAGGGGCGCCAAATGAAATACGGCGGCCAGATTACGATCGGCTGCTTAGCATGCGACCGGTCGGGGCGCGTAATTGGGAGAGCTGAGGTACGCTGTTCATTGGCGCTGCGTGAAGTGGCCGGTCACGTCCCTCCCTCCCCACCTCCCCCGGAGAGAGGGAGCCCATCCCTCCCCACCCCCCGGAGAGAGGGAGCCCATCCCTCCCACCTCCCCGGAGAGAGGGAGCCATCCCTCCCTCCCACCTCCCCGGAGAGAGGGAGCCATCCCTCCCACCTCCCCCGGAGAGAGGGGGAGCCCATCCCTCCCCACCGTCCCCCGAGAGAGGGAGCCCATCCCTCCCACACCTTCCCCCGAGAGAGGGAGCCCATACCTCCTCACTCCAGCCGAGAGGGAGCCGATCCTCCTCTCACCCCAGCCCATCCTCTTCTCACTCCAGCCCATCCTCTTCTCACTCCAGCCCATCCTCTTCTCACTCCAGCCCATTCTCTCCTCACCCCAGCCCATCCTCTTCTCACTCCAGCCTATCCTCTTCTCACTCCAGCGATCCTCTTCTCACTTCCAGCCCATCCTCTTTCTTTACTCCAGCCCAGTCCTCTCTTCAATCCAGCCCATCCTCTCCTCACTCCAGCCCATCCTCTTCTCACTCCAGCCTATCCTCTTCTCACTCCAGCCGATCCTCTCCTCACTCCAGCCCATCCTCTTCTCACTCCAGCCCACCCCTGCTTTTCTCACTCAGCCCATCCTCTTTCTCACTCAAGCCCATCCCTCTTCTCAACATGCCAGTCCATCCTCTCCTCAACTCCAGGCCCATCCTCTTCTCACTCCAAGCCCCACCCGTCTTCTTTCACTCCAGTCCATCCTACTTCTCAACCCCAGCCTCCTCTTATCACTCCCAGCCACCTCTTCCTCACTCCAGCTCATGTCCTCTTCTCACTCCAAGTTTCCATCCTCTTCTCACTCCAGCCCATCCTCTTCTTTCTCCAGCCCATCCTCTTCTCACTCCAGCCCATCCTCTTCTCACTCCGCCCACCCTCTTCTCACTCAAGCCCACCCTCTTCTCACTCCAGCCCATCCTCTTCTCACTCAAGCCCATCCTCTTCTCACTCCAGCCCATCCTCTTCTCACTCTAGCCCATCCTCTTCTCACTGCCAGTCCATCCTCTTCTCACTCCAGCCTCCATCCTCTTCTCCACTCCAGCCATCCTCTTCTCACCCAGCCACATCCCTTCTTCTCACTCCAGTTCCATCCTCTTCTCACTCCAGCCCATCCTCTTCTCACTCCAGCCCATAACTCTCTCACTCGCAGCGCCACCGCTCTTCTTCACTCCAGCCCATCCCTCTTTCTCAATCCAGCCCATCCTCTTCTCACCTCCAAGCCACCTCTTCTCACTCCAGCAGCCATGCCTCTCTCAACTCAAGCCCAATCCTCTTCTCACTCGGCAGCCATCCTTTCTCCCACTCTAGCCCATTCCTCTTTCGACTCCAGTCCATCCTCATCCTCACTCCAGCCATCTCTTTCTCACTCCAGTCCAACCCTCTTCTCACTCCAAGCCCATCCTCTTCTCACTCAAGCCCACCCTCTTCTCACTCCAGCCCATCCTCTTCTCACTCCAGTCCATCCTCTTCTCACTCCAGCCCATCCTCCTCTCACTCCAGCCCATCCTCTTCTCACTCCAGCCCATCCTCTTCTCACTCCAGCCCATTCTCTTCTCACTCCAGCCCATCCTCTTCTCACTCCAGTCCATCCTCTTCTCACCCCAGCCCATCCTCTTCTCTCTCCAGCCCATCTTCTTCTCACTCCAGCCAAGGGGGAGACAGAGAACGTTGTTTTGGATAGACATGCCGTCCCACCTCTTCCTGTCCGTACTTTCTACCAGGTCAGAAAAGTTTGTCGACGCTGAGTAGAACTGCAGGCACAAGCTATCTCACTCTCGACTGTTTGATGCAGCCGGCCGTGACTGTGATATGACTGCAGAAGCTGAAGCTGGTATTCGGTAGCACCTCGTGCCCGTATTGTTTTGACTGCGCGTCTGATCGGCCCAGCGTTCTCGGGCTCCGCCTCAGGGTGCTTCATACCTCTGGGTGGCATTCCCTCCCGACCCTGTGGTGGTGGTCTCATTACCAAATCACCACGCCCCGGCCGAGTGGGGGCGGCAGGTGGGAGGGGGAGGGGGGGGGGGGGCAGGCTGAGGCTGTGGTAGTGTGGGCAGGAGGAGTGCCAGGCTGTTCCTTTCGTGGATGGTGACTGCGGTGTTAGTAGGAGCTGGTGGCGTCACAGATTGACAGGGGTGCGCTCTCTGCAGCGTCTTGTGGGATAGTGATGTTCCGCGTGTTACTAGGAGCCTGGTGGCCGCTGCACAAGATTGACAGAGGGTGCGCTTCTGCAAGCGTCTTGTGGGATAGTGAACTGCCGCGTGTTATCTCTAGGAGCTGGTGGCGTACCAGATTGACAGAAGGTGCGCTCTCTGCAGCGTTTGTGGGGATATGTGACTGCCGCGGGTTAGTAAGGAGCTGGTGGCCGTACAGATTGACAGAGGGTGCGCTCTCTGAGCTCTTGTGGGAAATAAGTGACTGCCGCGTGTTATATTGGAGCTGGTGGCCGTCACAGATTGCAGAGGGTGCGCCTCTGCAGCGTTTGTGGGGGATAGTGACTGCAGCGTGTTAGCTAGGAGCTGGTGGCCGTAAGATTGACCCAGAGGGTGGGCGCTCTCTGCCCGTTCGTGGATGGTGACTGCCGCGTGTTACTTAAGGAGCTGGTGGCCGTCACAATTGACAGAGGGTGGCGCTCTCTGCAGCGTCTTCGTGGGGATTGGTGAACTGCGCGTGTATACTAGTAGCTGGTGGCCGTCACAGATTGACAGAGGGTGCGCTCTTCTGCAGCGTCTTTGTGGATGTGACTGCCGCGTGTTACTAGGAGCTGGTGGCCCGTCACAGATTGACAGAGGGTGCGCTCTTCTGCGCGTCTTGTGGGATGGTGACTGCAGCGTGTTAGTAGGGAGCTGGTGGCCGTCACAGATTGACAGAGGGTGCGCTCTTCTGCAGCGTCTTGTGGATATGTGGACTGCCGGTGTTTTACTAGGAGCTGGTGGCCTGTCCACAGATTGACAGAGGGTGCGCTCCTCTGCAGCGTCTTGTTGGGATAGTGACTTGCGCGTGTTACTAAGGAGCTGGTGGCCGTCACAGATTGACAGAGGGTGCGTCTCTGCAGCGTCTTGTGGGATGGTTTGACTGCCGCGTGTTACTAGGAGCTGGTGGCCGTCACAGATTGACAGAGGGTGCGCTCTCTGCAGGGCTGACGGTTTAAAATGCTCGATGGCTATCTCACTGCAGCTGAGACGTAGACAGGATAGTGTGGTCTTCTTATTCTTCTGTGATGGATGTTCGTAGCTGTTGCGTGCTTCGGTACTGTTTGCTGCTCCCACGCACATCTGACGGCGGTCAAACGCAAACGTTGGGCCGATATTGAGACGGCTTCAGTAGCGCCGAACGTCTGTATTGACATACAGCAGCGGGTCGATAAGATAACACAACGCGTACTACCGATGTTCAGGATGGGAGCCAATTTCATAAACCGGATCGACAAAGATACGAATCTTCATCCTCCGCAGTCATTCGCTGTTTTCTGCAATGGCTATTGTCTGCCTTTTGTGTTATAATACTACTTCTAACTCCCAATCCAGGGAAGTAGGAACGTCACAAGAAGTGTGAGAAGGGGAGTGGAAATGAAACCCCTCAGCCAAGGCCCTCCCCACGGTCAAAGGCCCCTCCCCCAACAAAAAGGTGCGAAATAGTATCTCCTCGGATTTAGGTCTTTATATTTTGCAAATCTAAATGGTCGCAAACACGTCGGACAGGCCTATGTTGAAGTTGCAGGCCTTCCGAGGGCCCCTCAGGCCTACTGAGGCCCCTCTTAGGCCGATTGAGGGCCTTCTGTCGGCCTTAGAGGATCCCTCAGGGCTTGGGGCCCTCGTTTTGTTTTCGGTCAAAATAAGTAAAAAACAAAAATTGAGCTAACTTTTTAGAGGGACTCTCTTACATACTTTAGGGTGTCAAAATAATGTTTGCCCCCAACTTCTTGAGTGGGGGCCGGGGGTACAGCTGCCCCCGGTCCCCTCCCCTCTTTCGCCGCCCTTGATCTAGCTTACACTCCTTACTTTTTTTGTGTAGGACAACATTTAACTTGTAGTAACTAAAATTGCAGACAAAATATTTTTGCAGGTTTGTTATTTATGTTGCATGAAACCAACTAACACCGCTCACTGCTCAGTCAGCGGCTGCAGCTGATCGGTGTGGTCTGGAGAGTCCTCTAGACCAGCAGTGCTGCCGATGGGACGCTGAACCTGCCGTCACACTGGCCTTTTTACACTGGCGGTGCCTCTGAAGTGACTAGCGCTGACCGGGGCTAGGGAGAGCGAGGGGTTGACTATGTGATAGCGATCCGGGCCGGGACCAGACCGGTACCGGGACGGGTGGCCAGCTCTGTTGTCTGCTTAGCTGCCTCCTCTGATCGATCCCTCCAGGGAATGCCGGGCTGATTCTGTCGGGAACTGGCCTGTTGTGACGCCGCCAACGCCTTCTGAACCCCCGCCGGGCCGGGTGCGGGGCGGGTGCGGTGGCGGGTGCGGGTGCGGGTGTGTGTGGGGTGAGGTGCGGGTGCGGGTGCGGGTGCGGGTGCGGGTTGCGGGTGCGGGTGCGGGTCTGGGTGCGGGTTCGGGTGCGGGTGCGGTTGTGGGTGTGGGTGCGGTGTGGGTGCGGATGCGGGTGCGGATGCAGGTGCGGGTGCGGGTGCGGGTGCGGGTGCGGGTGCGGGTGCGGGTGCGGTGCGGGTGCGGGTGCGGGTGCGGGTTCGGGTGTGGGTGTGGAGCGGGAGCGTCAGCCAGCCCGTTGTGGTTCGGCTCTATGGTTTGACCGTGAGTTCACAATGGTATCGGGTTGATTGTTCATGTAAGGAAGGAAGGAGGCTAGTCACTTCCACTGTCACCACCACTGAGGAAGGAACACTTCATAGCGAGTAGGGTGTGCCAATTCAAACTGCAAAATAGGCCGATTTAGGATGGGATCAAACACTGTCGCATTCAATGTACCCCACAGAAGGCGGCCCAGCCTCGACTGTGTTGTGCCGTGTCACCACTCTGCCGTGTTACCGGCTCACCGCTCACCACCACCACACCGCGTCACCACTGGGTAGCTCTGTCGTACCGTGTCACCAATCTGCCGTGTCACCAATCTACCGTGTCACCAATCTACCGTGTCACCAATCTACTTTGTCACCAATCTGCCGTGTCACCTATCCACCGTATCACCAATCTGCCGTGTCACCAATCTGCCGTGTCACCAATCTACCATGTCACCAATCTGCCGTGTCACCAATCTGCCGTATCACCAATCTGCCGTGTCACCAATCCACCGTATCACCGATCTACCGTGTCACCAATCTGCCGTGTCGCCACGTGCGTGCCTGCAGCAGATAGCGGGGTCAGGCGTCGGTCGGTGGCCGGGGCGGCGGATGTGACTGCGGTGCCGCTGTTTTGTTCGCCGGCCGCGGTCAAGGGTCGCCGCCCACGTCACAAGCGCCGCACCTGCGTCACATACACCGCCGCGCCGCTGAATCACTTGTGCGCCGGAATGGAAGCCGCTGTCATTGTGCCCTGCCGCCACCGGCGCCGGGAGGAAAGGCTGCAGTTAGAGGAGACAATCGCTGCTGGCCAAGACGCCCTGTTGTTTGGCCCCGGAAGATAATCCGGCTAATTTAACACATTAGTCGGTGTCGGGATTAAATGAGATCAGATTGTTTGGAGGTCGGCTCTGCAGAGGACTGAAGTAATTACCTTCGAACGGAGACACACCCGAGTGCAACGATCTCACTGCAGGGGGATGTAACTTGCAAGCAATGCCCGAGGACTATAATGGGTGGAGAGGTTACCGTTATGTTTACCATTGAAGTCTCCAGGCCGCTCTCTACGCTCCGCTATGGAGTGAAGTGGAGGACACTTATCAGGCCGAGTAGCGGCGGCGCGACGTCTATTCAAACGACTGTGTCGCAGAGTGAAGGAACGCTGCCCTCAGCACATGCTAGGCACATGAGTTGGTACTTCTTTGGAAGGGACCAGCCAATGTAGCGGACATGGAACGTTATACTGAACGTAGGTGGTATTCGCCTTGTTACCTCGTGGACGCTGGTATTCTGCAATGGCTGATATCGGTCACATCTTCGATCTTTATCAATTTACAGCGAGTCGTAATTCGAGGCATCTCAATTAACCGTTGTTCATCCCATTCGCTCTGGCACGGGTATCATCCTAGCCTGCGGCAGCGGCGGCGGCGGCGACGCCAACAATCCATGGACGTGGCAGAGAAGAGTGGATCACGCGGGACCGCATAGGATCACATGGGACCAGGATAGACCATCCCGACCCTACGCTATCTTGCCGAGCCGAACAGAGGCGGCAGAATCCCAGCGGAGACCGCCCCCACCCCCGCCTTGGGACCGCCCGGCGGCGGCTCGGGGGCGGCTCAGGGGCGAGCGGACCGCCCAAATGGAGCCACTCATGCCGCCAGGGCTGCGCTGGTTAATTAGGGTAGCCCAACGGCGGCGGCCGCGGCCGACGCGCTTCGTAGGTGGGCCCGGAGCACCAATTTCACGGGAACAACCGTGACCTGTAGTACGCATAGCTCTATTTACAGACCTCTATCGAAGCTCTATTGACAGACCTCTATCGACCCCTATAATCGGATTGGCCGCGTATCGGCGTGGTATCAGGCGTGGCTGCCATT